>CAUYSK010080055.1:0-88868 GCA_963575035.1 Avahi laniger | reverse complement strand
CCCGCCTCGGCCTCCCAGAGTGCTAGGATTACAGGCATGAGCCACCGCGCCCAGCCAGTACTTTTATCACTTTTATACAAACATGAAGTCAATTTCCATAGTAGCATTTCACACAAGAAAATGCTTCCTTAATTCGGATCATACTTCTGTGGGTTTGTGTTATTTCAGTTATTGGACAGGATAAAGGAGGAATTCATGTTTGCTCTCTGCTATAACACTAAAAATTTTGCTCTGCTTAATCTTATTTTATTTAAATGTTACAAAAATAAAACAGATTAGGCATGACTATTTTTGATTTTCACATGTAAACACTGAAGCTCAGATTGTTAAATAACTTGGTGAGCCACATGATTCCCAAGGCAGGTATCTATCGCTTCTTCACACCATAGATGATCAAAATGTGAACTTTCTAAATTCATAATGTAGAAAAAGACTGTCCTGGATATATTTAAATTGCTTTAGACATGCAAACAACTTTTTATGGTTTTTGAGCATTTTTAAACTACACTTTTTCAATATTTGTCAATACAAATATTATCTTATTGATTAAATCAAGTTACTCAAGACCTTCTAAAATATAGCTTAGTTTCAGGACTTTGCTATATCTGAGGATATTAATATATGACTGTGTGAAAATACTCTGAATTCCACTTTCCCCAATTTAGGGTGGTTGTATCCTCTTGTCTGAGAGTGAGCTCTGACCCTGTCCCATGACTGAGAAGGAAGCTCTGCTCAGATCAGTTGTTGAAATATAAAAAAGCCAACTATATTTTTGGGGGAGGATTAAATTCAAGTCTCATCTCCTAAGCTGATACAAAGTGATTGTAAAGTCTGGGAAAATGCTTAACAGAACACGTCCCTTTGAGCACTGTTCAATTTTTACTTAACTGGATGGACTGAACTCTGAGCTCCCCAGTAAATGTGCAGACGTTCCCTTAGGCTTTTCTCAACACCTTTTATTTTCCAGAATCACTGAGAGATGAAGCCAACAAGGATTTAATTTCTCTCTCTGAAGCCATGTTTCATGAAAAGGACATTAAAAATAATCTTTGCTATTCCTTTAAATGGTTTCATTTTAATTATTGAAACCATTTTCAATTATCTCAAGGCAGACAACAATTGTACAAACTTGAAGAACATTGTTGTATCAATAAAAATATATGATTGTAGCCCTATTTAGAAGTAATCTTTTTTATTTGATTGTAATTCAGAATCATCTAAGGGTAAAATGGAATTTCAGGTAGGATAAGATTAGTTTTAGTTAAGCTAGCTGCAGTTTTAATAGCTCCTTAGTCCAGGTACACAGACGCTACAAGCACTTTCTAATTTTCCATATAGATGCTTGTTATACTGTCTTTTTTTCTACTTTTCTTATAAGTCGATATGCTTCCCTTGAAAACTAATGGCAAGAAATTAATGAGAGATTCTAGTTTTTGAAGTACATTTTATTTTTATCAGATTATTCTGTAACATATGTTTGCTTATTCCATGTGTTTTAATACTTATGTTCTCTTTTAACACTGAAGTACAATTATTATATGAAATATTTAAATGGTTCACATTTCTCTTTTCTCCTTAATACATGTAAGTGACACTGTATCTTAGTATTCATGTAAATGATGCTTATAACTTACAAAATATTTTATAATTAAAGTCTCTCAAGAACAGAAGAAAACATTTTACTCTATTAGATTTTATGAAAACATAAAGTGGAGCTAATACAGCTCACAGCTCATAAAACTATGGCAGTTATCTTGTCAGTCCAAGCTGCTATAACAGAATACCGTAGAAGGGTGGCTTAAATGACAGAAATTTATTTCTCACAGTTCTGGAGGCTGGAAAGTCTGAGTTCAGGGTACCAGCATAATGGCTTTTAGTGAGGGTCCTCTCTGTGATTTGCAGGTAGTTTTGTTCTCATTGTATGTTCACAGGATGGAGACAGAGAGAGAGAGAAATCCCATGTCTCCTCCTCTTTTATTAATCTCATTCATAAGAGCTTCACTCCATGACCTAATCAAGTCCCAAATTACCTCCTAAAGTCCCCACTTCTAATACCAGCACATTAAGGGTTAGGTTTAACATATAAATTTTGAGGAGACAAAAACATTCCATCCATAAAAGCAGTTAATTATGGTTCAAATGTTTTCATTGCTGGTAGCAAGCCTACATTCTAATCTCACTTCTCTTCTTAATCAACACATGCCAGTCACATTTCAGGAGCATTTTGACCCCCATGATAAACTAGGACCTATGACAACATAAAGTTTTGGATTATATCTGAAAAGCTATAATAAATCTCTCACCTGGGCAATTACCATAGCCTTCTAACTGGTCTTCCTGCATCCAGTCCTACATAGAAGGTAGAGTGAATTTTTGAAAATATAAATCAGGTATAAGGGGTTGGGAGGGCAACAAGGCAGACTAGAAGCAGCCTGTACTTGCCACTCTCAAGGAGCGGATCGAAGGTTGTGAGTAGAGGTTCACATGGATGGAATGTCTCAGAGAGAACATTTTGAATCATTAGAGAAATGACTAGAGACACCCAACATAGGGGAGATAGGTGGGGTGGTCCACTTGGCAAGATTGGAAGGTACCTGGGTGAAGCATCGTAGGTTTTTTCACACTGTCTTTTTTGTTGCTTTCTTCCTCTGCAACCTTTGTCTCTCATGCCTGTGAGTTCAGTACTTAGCACAGTCCATTATACATATTTTCTTTTTATTTGTGAAATATGAGTCTAAATATATCAAAATCCCTCTTCTGCAAAAAACTTGGACCATACAGTATTTTATACTAATCATCCTCTTCTGACCTATGTGCTATTACCATCCATTATTTGTTCTGTCTTTTTTTATTCCATATCTATTAGTTTGCTTTTTTTCTTAATCTAAACAGTGGTTATTATCTACCTGTTTATCAATTACTTTGGTCTTCATTTCCTCTTGCAACTCATACAACGTTTTGCTGTCATTTTCCTTTTTCTTGGAATACATTCTGGTAGTTTTTATTGTATAGTTCTATTGACAGTAAAAAATCTCAGTTTTTGACTCTCTTATTCCAAAAAAAAGTTTTTCAGGTTAATTCTAGGTCACCTGTCTCTCTCAGCATTCCAATGATAGTGTTCAACTATTTTCTGATCCTAAGTAAGCAATTTAATCTAAGAGATTTATTTTAATTTAATTTAATCATTAATTTAATTATTTAATTATTTAATATATAATCATTGCATTAAATATATAATAATTATTAAAATAATATCAAATAAATTAATAATATCAAATAGTTAATAATATTAAATAAATTAAATATTAAATAAAATAATATTATTAAATAATATAATGAATATTAAATATAATAATATATAATTATGTGATTATGTAATTAATTATTTAATAATTATTTAATTATTATATTTAATTTAATTTCACTGACTCAATGAACAAAATAATCCAAATGTAACTGTAGGGTGTTCACTCAGAGTCATCTTGGAAAAACTTTTTGAAACCCGGGCCTCCTTGTCTGTCAGTGGGAGCAGTTACTCCTGGGACTGTGTTTCTTTCCATGGTAGGAGAGCCTGGGATACCTCATGGGCCTCAAGGTTTCCAGGGCCTGAGAGATGGTTTTCCAGATAGCTTCTATAAAGTGTTGGTACCTGAAACCAGACTGCACCCAAACACAGCCTGATTATTTGCCCTGACTCAACTGCCGTATCTTGAGAATCCCACTAAAGATAAAGGATGTGAAATCACATTGAGAGTTCAGCCCAGTATTCTACCCTACTGGCCTGCTGCTTAGCCAGTGCTGCCCAGTGTCCCCACTGCAAAACAAAGAGGCCTCTGTGTGCTGACTCTGGCCTTTGTGATTTTCCCTTTCCTCAAATAGAGCCCTACTGCTTACCTGGTGCTGTATGACTTTGCAGAACTGAACCCAAACCCTGGTGTATGACAAGTGGCCTACCTGGCACAACAGACTTCTCATCTACGTCATGGTAGTACCAACACCATTTAGTTGATATAAAGGTTAAATGGCAAAATACATATTAAGTACTTGGTATGTAGAAAGAACTTATTTTTTGATAATATTTTTGTTATTAAAACTATGAAGTGCCCTTTGCATTTGTTGACTCCTCTTTAAAATGTTCCAACTTTAATAGTATATGAGAGTTTAAGCTAAAGTGGATATTTTTTTTCCCATACATTTTTATATTGCCTAGAAACAGTCACTGGCTTCTGAGAATAAAAAACAAAATCAGCAATAGTTTCCAGACGACAGAGTCTTTGCTAACACTTGGATGAAAACACTTGCTTAAAAATTAATCTCCCTTCTGCTATCAATTATAAAGTGCTTTAACGAACACAAAATGTGTAATGATTGTTTATTGTTTTTCATTTGAGAGAGTGCATCCACATCACAGGGGCAGGAAGAATCTGAAATTAATTAGCAATTGATCATGACAGCATGTCTTCCTATACAATTTATACAACACCTGCCTTGATTATTTTTGAATCCATGAAGGGGAACAAGCATAACAAACTGGTGTTTGACAAACAAGCAACCTAATTAAAAGGCTATCAGGGATAGCAAATGGAACAGAAATGAATAAGAAAAAATACTGTTTGTTAAAGTCAATGGATTATTAATACGAAGCAAAAATACTGGTGCATAAAATAACTTTGTCTTTCAAACATATATTCTAGGCATAGCTTTTGGCAGAGGGCTCAGTTCAGCCAACTTAACTATAACTTACTTATTCTCTTTAGTTGTTTAGGGGCAAATATGGAGGACCAGATACCAGTGCCATCTCCATAAATTACAGTGTATTGGGGAGACAAGGAATATTAAGAAATTAACATAAAGAAAGACATTATAAGAATGACAGGGTTGTTCAGGAAAAGTTTCACACTGTTGATGAGCCTTAAGTGTAGAAAAGAGATAAATACAAAGTAGATGGTTACTGCATATTAGAGTAATTGTGAATTTTTGTGATAGATGCCTGATATTTGTGTGTGTCTGTAAGGACAGAGGGAGTGCAGAAGCCATAATACTAACAGAGGTTTCAAAGTTTCTATGATGTTTTAATTTTTCCTATTGATAAAACTATTAATTCTGAGACTTTGCCTTAGGGCTTCTAAAGAAGTCCTGGTAAAGTAGTATAAAATTTAAAGTTTATATATTATAGTAAGTGAAGACAAAGCCAATTATCCAGTGATGTCTATGCAATCCTGGAAGTTTGCATCCTGTTTTGTTTCTTGAACAACTTCTGCCCTGTTTGGGGCAGCATTCCAAGCTTAGGGTTCATCCATAGTCACAGCTCCCAAAATATCTTGGGTCAATGTGAGCTGTATTGTAGTTCAGAAACTGAGACTCAGAAAAAATGAGAACATCAAAAGAGACTTTAATTTCTTATATCAGCAACAGAACAAACAGAGAAAGATGGGTTGCTTGATGTCAGTGGTATAATTCTGATTAATAATAAAGTAGATATTTTTTCTTCTGTGATTTCTAATATGGTAAATTATTTTCTGAAGGAGAATTCTTAATAACAGATGATCTAACCTATTTGAACAAATCCATTGGTGGCAAACTCACACTCTCTTGAAGTGGTTCATTCATTTTAGTGGAAGATACATTGTAGAGGACAGCCATGAATGAGGCTGAATATGTATGAAAATGTAAACAGCAATAGGAAGTGCTAGAAGAGACAAAGGCAAATGTTATGTTTTTCTAAAGGCATGAGGATGCAGAGTTCATAACTACAGAATTAGGAATTTAATATTAATCTTAAATAGAAACCTAGAAAATATTATAGAGCTTCACTGATATAAAGTTCAGTGTAAGTTTCTAAACCGGGATACAAATATTAATGTCACAAATAAAGATAGGAAAGGGTTTGGCAATCTCACATATGAGAGAAAATTTGGGAGTTGAAGTTGAGAGTAAATTCAATATGAGCTAACAATATAATTTGTTTGAAAAAAGGGATGATGCCATTTTCTCTTTTAAAATTCTCTTTCAGGAGGTAATTTTCCTTGTTATAAAAGACAAAAGCAAAAACAGAATCTCTATTTTCTTTATTATACATCAGAATTATACCATTGACCTCAAGTAGACCCTCTAGCCTGTCTCTGTTTGCTTTATTACTAACCATAACATCTCAGGCCACATTAAAAGAAATGTAGTGTCGAGAAGGCGGATGTGATAGTCCTCCTGCTATCTGCAGTGTAATTAATCTTCAGATACTTAGAGCATGGCATTGAATGTTAGAAGCCAGATTATAAAAGCTATATGAACACACTGCAAACATAGTAGAGAATGACTAGGAGGATGAAAGGACTCAAAATTCTGCTCTACAAAAGATGATGGAAGCAATTATAGGTATTGAATTCAGAAAAGGTAGATGTTGGACAAACGTGTTATTGAATACAAATATAGTATTTTCCATCATGTGGAAAGGAGTTTAGATTTGTTTTAAATGACCCACTGGATCAATGGTTGGAAACTAAAATGAGATTTTTTTCTTTTCGATTTAAACAAGAAAATTCTGAAATTCCAAATTGTCTGGAAATCAATGGGCCTCTTCAGGAGGAGTGAGTTTCCCATCAGTTGACATGTTCAAGCACTGAGTAGACCATTACTCACCAAGGATGTTGTGGGAATATTAAAGTATTAAAAAATGTGATCAGAGGTGATGAGGAAATAGGTGCTTTCTAAACTTGAAATTCTGTAGATGGTGAACTATTTTATATGTTAGTATTCAGTTTTTAAATGGAACTACTACTGTCTAATTAATTGGACTGCTATCTCTAGTAAATCATGTCATTTATTCCATAATTTCTTCTAAGAGAGCTACCATTTTAAGGATAATCCCCTAAAGTATTGCTTTGAGGTATGGGGACTTAAATTTAACAGCCCAAACTCATTCTGAGGAAATGTCTGCTAAAGCCAAAGGAGAAAACCAGTTGAACTGGGACCACTTAATAGGACATATTAGAGGGCTACTATCAATTTGAGGCCATAGCTGATGATATTCAATCTATTCATATAAGTGGTTCTCAACCCTAGGGCATTCCTGTACCCCACAGAACATTTGGCAATGTCTGGAGATATTTTTGGTTGTCACAACTGGAAGGGGTGCTACTGACTACTAGTGGGTTGGGGGTAGGCATACTACTGATGCACAGGATGGTCCTTCACAACTAAGAATTATCTGGTTCAAATGTCAGTGGTGCCAAGATTGAGAAATTCTGAGCTATGTAAGAGGGCTCTTCCTCCTGTCCCACTAATGTCATTCCCTTTCTTTATCCACAAATTCTCCTTTTATCTGTTAGTGTTGTTATTCAGTATTTATTGGTTTATCTTTATTTATTTATCCTGAACAGGGAACACAAGGTTTCTGGATCAGAAAATAGAAAAATTATTTCTCACAGAGCACCTTGTTGCCAGTTCCCCAGGCCCCACTGCCCCACAGGATGGTACAATGAAGGCTTGATGTCCCTATGCATATACCACAGAAGGACCCTAAAATTATGAAACTTGGAGCTTATATAGGGTGGCTGGCATGCCTGTGCATTCTCCCCTCAGAAAATGTAAAGAGACATTTGCTCTGGAGTGTAAACAATTCCTCTCTGGATAGAAGAGGAGAAGTTCTCTATTTCACCACTCTGGAAGATAAACGCATGGCTCCAAGGAGAGTTAAGACTGTATGTCTCTGGCAGGGTGTGGGGCGTGTGTGTCTACTTTTAGGGATGCTATTCAATTATCCTTTAACCCAAGTTGCCAGCAGTATTTGCACAGAAAACCCTGACCATGCAGAAACATGAAAATATTCATGGAATATTGAATACCAACATTATTTAAGAGTTTATTTCTTTTCTTGTACTCTGTCATCTAATTCTCTCTCTTTCCCCACATGCCTTCTTAAGGGATTAGCATTATCTTATCCACTCTTCTTGTGATATTCAGAGCATCTCATGATGTTTAAATGGAACTCTGAACTCTTGGATTTCCTTAGAAACAAACCAGATCCCTCCAAACTGTGTGTGTGTGTGTGTGTGTGTGTGTGTGCGCGCGCGCGCGCGCGCGCGCACGCGTGTGTATTTAAAAATAGAAATCTATGTGCCTAATTTACTTTATTTGATCTGTCATGAAATGTAGTGATTTAACAGATTATGACTCACTGAAGTTTAGGCAGTAGATATTTTCCTGAAAAGTTGTGTGAAAATTCAATCTTTGTATATTGAATAATATGACTAAACAGAGAACACTGTGTTTAAAGGAATCCTATCATGACTCCTTTTGTAAAGTAGTCTCCAATATAAATAGAATTATAAATCCCTATTGTTATTCTTTTACTTTTTAGTATAAGTTTGAGTGAATTTTAAAAGTATTGTGTATAATTATATCATAATAGTGGTGAGCGTAGAGATTTTTGTGGGCCTAACATAGAATTTTTGAGCCAACATAAGCAAATTACAACTTAAGAAAGAGAAAAGAGAGGCATTACTCTTAGTGACGTTGATTGAGTTTTCTTTCAAGTTTTATTATTTATCTAAATATTGAAGTTCAGACCCAAAATCAGTGAGTGAAAACTATGAAGTCAAAATTGAAAGCTAAGAAAAATCTGTGAAAGTAAAACTGAGTGATATCTTGGGAGTCACAGATACATGATGGAGAAGCAAGTACAGTGTTACATATAACAAGTACCAAATAAGCATTAACTGAACTGAACTAAGAAAAAAATGTTAATACTTGCATAATTTTTCAGAGATAATACTTGGATGTCCATTTCCCACCACTTTTTGTAATTTGTCTAATTTCTGTGTTGACCTACATTTATTTAACTTCTCTCATGGGAGTGCATGGAAACAAATTAAAAGAGACTTGCTTCTGGGTTATGTTTTATTTGTCTGTCTCTTGGATGCTCTTATTTTGTACACTGAAAACTGTCCTATATCCAGTGATAATTTTAATTTATTCACAACTAATAATATTTGTAATAAAATAAAAGCACTCTGACTTGGGTAACTGAGCCATTTCATTGACTAGAGTCACATTGCCCATAAGCATCATTGCCCCAGTTTTGCCCTCTTTATTACCCTATCTTTGCTTTTTGGGCTTGCGCAGCTTAGCTGCATTTAGCAGTCTGTTTTGAAAAGCCTATAGTGTGTGAGTATTTATTTAAGACAGGTTCTTCACAAGTCTGAATTGTTTTGGGAAAAATATCTAAAATATATACCTTTAAAAAATACTAACTACATTCTGTTTTGTCCCTTTATTGCAGCAATAATTTATTGCTATCTGACAGGATTCCTCTCTTAGTTATAAGCAAATAGCTATAAGGTTAATTATTTATTAAAGCACCCTAGGCAGGGAAAATCTGCATCTAGCAGAGAAATGTTTGCTTTATTAGAATTTTGAGAAGTTTTTGATATTTTTCTTTTTCAACAATTTATCTCTTCCCAGACATATATACAAAATTAGGCACAATTTTTAGCGTTCACAGGCACCTTGCATGCATTACCTCATTTGATTCCCACTATAGCTCATTGGAATAGATATTCTTAGCTCAGGAGGAAACATTAAGAGACATTACCCAGCTGGTCATGAACCTTGCTCACCAGGACTGGGAAGTTTAGGAACAGCACAAAGAGCCTGGGGTGGCATCATGGTCATTGTTGGTGCTGGGCATCCTCTTGGTGTGAGTCTCAAAGGGGCAGAGTGGTGCTTGTGCGAGTATTATGGCACTGTCCTTGGTGGGGCAAGACCCTTGGTGTAAACCAAGACTGGAAAAGATGCAACAGAAATCAGTATGCTACAGCTACCTCAGTCACAGGAGAGGAGAATGAGGTAATCCAAAGATGTGTATATGAGGTAATATTTTCAGCATTCATGTTCAAAAGCCTAAAGGGTGAGCTAGTTACTATGAGCAAATAAAGGATATTTGATTGCCTGAGTTGCATTGTCTCTTCTCTGTCTCTACAGACAACCAAATCAGAGGAAGTGACATTACATTTAAATTTTGCCTACACACAAGGACATATTCAAGTGATAAGGTCACTCTTTCATTTATTCATTAGTCAGTCAACACTATTTATGAACACCCAATAAGTACCAGAGTTCTGAGAGCTGGGAATGCAGAGGTGAACAAAGCTGTCAAGGTTCCTGTGAGGGCCTTGGGGCTGACATTTGCAGGCGTGCACATGTGTGTGTATGTGTGTGTGTGTGTGTGTGTGTGTGTGCGCGCGCGTGTGTATAACAAACAAATGCAGAACAATAATCAGAGAGTGATAAGAAACTATGCAGAAAATTAACACCCAGTAATGCCACTGGGAATGACCCAGTAGCTACTATTGATTGGCCTGTCTGGAAATGGCATTTATTCCAAGATCTAAATGGCAAAGAAGTAGCCATGCAAAAATGAGAGTTGGAGAGGGTGGTGAGGACCCTTAGGTTAAGGACTGTACAGCCGGAGAGAACAATCTTGTTGAATTTGGGAAACCTGCGGTGGGGGTGGGGCCAGGACTGCAGCTGGTGGAAGGTGGGGGATGCAGTGGTAGGAGGCGAAGTCACAGAGGGCTGCAGGGGCAGATTTTGCAGGACTTGGTGAAGTGGGATAAGTGGGTTCTATTCCAAATGTAATGGAAAACCTCTGAAGACTTTTAGGCAGGACACAGAAAGGTTGTGATTTGCTCAATCTCCTTATCTAAAAAATGGGTATAAAAATGTATATATTCTATATATTTTATCTTTGTGAAAAATAACCTACTACGTATTAAGTGCTCAATAAATAGCATACATTTTATGAATGAAAATGGTCATTTTTCCTCATAGTATTATAACATAGAAGCTGTAAAGCTGGTGTCTTGGAGATCTAGAGAATAGTAAAAATGCCAACTACTTTTACAGAGTGCCTACTGTATGCTTATATGTTCTAATTTAATATGTACTTCAACTGGCTACAGAAGAAACTAACTTATAAAGAGATCAAGAAACTTGCTCAAGGTCACACAACCATTAAGGAAGGAGCCAGAATCTCAATTTTACTGTTGATCTTTCTAACTACAAAATTAATGCTCTTTCTGCTGTGCCACATGCCATATGGCGAGTGTGAGCCCTGCATTCTCTTGATGGCCTGTGTTTGTAGCAGATGATCTCTTCTCTAAGGCCTTCCAGCTTTTATTGAGCCTGGATTTTATGAGAAGTTTGGTACATAAACCATAAATCACAAAATAGTCTGCAGTAATTTGTTCTGGGCATCGCCATATTTGACTAAATCATCTTATAAAGTAATATTTATAATTCAAGGATTCTGTCCTCTATGTCTCTCCATTTTATGTGTAGTCACTCAGAAGAAAACTATTAAAGGAATATCAAGTGACTGATGAAAAAACAGAGCTAAAGGCACTGTTTAAAATCAAGATGTTATTATAATTGTTATTATTAAATGGATTACTGAGAGATAAATGCAGTAATAAAAAGAACATTTCTCCAGCTACCTAAAGTGATGTATTCTGCATGAAAGAGAACTTTCCTGAGGCACTAGAACACAGAAGGTGATTGAATGAAAGGCTTTGTAGTGGGGAATTGAAGCAGGCATGGGAGAAGGAGGCAGCGCACTTAGACAAGTTTCAACAATTGGAGAAGCCAGCAGAGACGATGATGGTGCTGCTCAGTTACTCCTGGAACAAGTGACAGGAGTGCCTTCCATTGCTAAGGGCTCTTTTCCACTTTTATCTCCACCATTTCCTCTTTGTGGATATGTGAGAGCCCTTGATGCTGCTGGGCTTTGATTTGTCAATATTTGAGAAGTTATCAAGATTCTGTTGTCTTCAGAGATGGAGAAATACTGACAAAGAATAAGGCAGATGTCTGTAAGTTAAAATGGAAAAAATGAAAAAGTTTGTTCTCATCTGCCTCTGCTTCTCTATTACTAAGTCAGTTGCACTAAACTGCTTTGCTACAACCCTTTCTTCTGTCTGAATTCTAAATATCTTTCCAATGAAACAATTTACATTATTAGTATGACTACCTGGTAAAGCTTATTCTAAAACTCCAAAGCCTTTTAATTATCCAGCAGGTGCAATGCATAATGTAAAAATTTAATCTATATGCACAAATGTGTCTCTCTTTCCCTCTTTTTATCCATCTTACTTTTTCTCTTCCCATTAGAATAAAATCAGGGGTTTTGATTTATAAGATTTAAGGTGGTTTAGGTTTTTTTGAGTGCTTTCTATATGCCAAACACTATTCTAAGTTTTTTAGTGAACAAAAGGAAGAAAAGATTGAGGATGATGGTTGCTACTGGGAAAACAAACAGGAGAGTGAAGACTTGAATGAGATGGCTATTTAGATATCTATCTTTTTTGTTCAAAATGATTATATGTTAGTGTTCAAAGTAAAAAGGAAAAGTTAATTTTGTTTATGCTATAGAAAATGGATGAATTCATATGACTATTTGTGCAGAAGTTTTTAAAGCAGGCTTTGCAAGAGAGTCTTTTCCCCTTGGTTAACAGCACACTTTATTTAAACTACTTATAATCAGATGTCTCAAGAAGGGGTGGTCTCTCCTTCAGTACTGGATAAGCATGTTGTATTGATGTTCCCTTCTTTTTTTCTAAGTATTGTGCATTAACTCCAATGAAAACAGTAACAAAAATGAAAATTCCCCATACATGGATGAGAGAAACTAGAACCTATAATCATGTCACTTTAGAGCAGGAAGAGTCCTTAGAGATTATTCATTCCCATGCTATTATGTTATATCTGGGTGTTCTGGGTCCAGCCCAGTCTTTGATCTGGCCACTAGGGTTGATCTGACAACTCTGACCTGTAAAAAGAGACACACGATCTCTTTCTGGGTGGCAGGGGGGAATTTCTAACATATCTGAAAGACATGCCCTAAACAGCTCTTGGGTCTTTGGTCAGCAAGGCACTCAGAAAAAAACTGCAAGGAAGTCTAACGTCTTATTTTCCAACACACAAATTCATGAGAGAAGGAGGATAATCTACCCACTCCCTACAGACTGAACCTGGGCAAAAAGGTCCACACCCTTTCAACCTTAGAGAGCTCCAAAGAGACCTAGCAATACATGAGCTCTTCTCTCTTGCAAAATCTCAGATTGAGATCACCCCCTGTCAAAACACTTTCTCTCTGAGGGACTTACCCAGAGGACTATACCCCCCATTCCACAAAGTGTGAGTCTCAGAGCAGCAACAGTGGCATCACCTGAGAGCTTGTTAGAGCTACTGAGCAAGGAATCCACGGGTGATTCAGATGGCAGTGAGGACTGAAACATTCTGACCTGGAAACCCACTGGCGGGAGCACTCCTGCCCAGGGCAAAGTAGCCCTTGCTTTGAGCTCAACTCTTGAGTCCTGAGCAATGCCTGTCAGCAGCCAGCCCCACCTGTGTTCTGTGGGAACTGGCCTCTCTGTGCTAATAATTATTAGACCTCCTTGCCTGGTTACTATGTCTAGTGCCCAATTTTGACCTGGGTCTTGGGCCAGTTCCCAATGTGTTTCTTTTAGAGAGAAGGGGGGATGAGGCTTTGAGTGGGACAAGGGAGGACAGTGCCGGTCCATCCAGATATCTTGCACTGTGGCCAAACTCTCTCCTTTGCCCTCTGCCCTGTAGGAAGCTCTTATGTATTAATCTCCTTTCTTCCTCCACTAGAGAACCTGGTTCTTCCTAAGACAGCATTTAATTATTTATCTTTTCGCACATTTGTTTGATGTTATTGCAGATATTGGGAATATTGTAGGAAGGAAGGAACTTGGTTTGGGGACCAACAAAAATTTAAAAAATTCTCCTATTTGCTCCAATACCATGATTATTTTTACTTTTGTATTTTGTTCCTTCCTGACCTGTTTTGTTGATTTCTCAACCAGTCCCGGGCCTGCCTTTTGGAGGTCCCAGGCTAGACTTTGTTGACCTGCTCATCAATACCGTGGCCTTGAGCAGAGCAGCTCTGTCTGCTCCACATTAACCTTGCTCACCAGACATTATTCTTCCTGCCTTGGGCTGGCTGGAAGTCCTCAGAATCGCAAGCATCACTGTTATCTTCATTTTATGGATGAAGAACCAAAACTCAAGAAGAAATTAATTAAAGGGTTTCCTCAACGTGATACACTTGAAGTTTAACGCTGAGGTAGGCATGTTCTAATGATAAATAACTGCAAAGAGGGTAAAAATTTAGAGTTCAACCTAATTTTGAATTTTTAAAATATATCATTGTAAGCCAATTGTTTTAAGAAATAAGAGCTACCATTATAGAGCCCAAACTTTGTGCCAGTGATTGTTCTAATGCTTTACATTCATTAATTTATTCTGTACAACATTTTATTAGGGAAGCATTATGTGACCATTTTATAGATGAGTGGACTGAGGCACAGGAAGGTTAAGAAAGATAGGAATTATCAGAGCTGGGATATGATCCCAGGAAATCTGTCTCCACTATACTGTCTTATAATATTAAAAAACATATAGGAAGTACTTAAGAAGACACAAATATGGGTGTTTTCAATTACGTATAAGACCCTAAAGGAGATGAAAGTTTTGGAAAGGGCAGGAAGCTCAGTTTTAGAAGGACCAGATACAATCAAGCCTTATGTTTGTATAGAGCTTTTTTCGAAAACATCAGTAATTCACTTATATCCCTGCCCACTTTTTGACTTAAGGCCTTTTTTGTTAATAAGGAAAAGATTAAAGGAGTGAAGAGGAAAAAAATGCATTTCTCTATTTAAATGATCAAATGAAATGATGATTGCAATAGAATACTCAGCTAAAACCTTAGCAGTCAAATATGAAACAGTCTGAGATTAGGAAGGCTTAAAGCTCTCAAGCAAATCTGTAAGAAGCGGATCGAGGTCCACTCGGCATCAGAGCTGATTGTAGGTGGGTGTTTAATGAGCAGATGATATGTCTTCTGAAATGGAAAAACACCTTTGAAATGTAAATTAACATTCACTTACTTCTCCAAGGCTCAGCCTTTGTACGTGATTGTGTACTTCATATTCATGTGCCAGAAAGAGGAAAAGAGTTTGGCAGTGGCAGGAAGATTCCAGGGCTCTGTGAGATGGGCTGATGCCTTGGGCTGCAGTGGAATCAGAATAAATGTGACAGCTCACCTGGTTCCGTTCCCTAGACATGCACAGGAAGAGCACCTTGGGGAAAGGCACTGGCATCAGGTGTGTGTCAGGTCTTCTACTTTCTGAACCAGTTCAGGTGCTTAAAATTAGGCCAAGGGGGAAATGTTCCAGTATGTTTCCCAAGAAGAATGGAAAATCACCTTGGAAACGCCTCTGGGCAATCAGTAAGCAGATAGGCCCCAGATCCTGTTGATGTTTGTTTCACTGCAGCATCTGTGGAAGAACGCATTGTGGGGACCTGGGGAATACTCTCCCAGGAAAACCTCCCTTATTTTACCTTGAGAGTCCTATGCTTGCTCAGGGTTTGGCAGTGGAGTCAGGAATTGGTTCAAGTCATTTGAGGCTGTTCCCAGAGCCCACTTGGAGCTCCAGGCTGTGTGATGGACACATCTGCTATGGGGTGGTTTGTGTCCAGTGGAGCTCAGTGCAGCCCTGACTCTCAGCGTCCTCTCTGCAGCTGAATGAAGGCTGAGAGGAAATAAAAGAATGTGTGAACTCATGGACCAGCTCCCCTCCATATATTTTGTGGTCCTCTGGTTCTGCCATTCCTCTCCAGAGTAGGTACTCTAGGTCTTCAGATGGTTCCTCTAGGACATGGGCAGTACCACCAAAGCTGTTTGAGGCAAGGCATCAGAAGCAAGAGGGCATCATTTTTCCTTTATTGGAGTATAAATGACTATCTGAAACGCAGCTTCTTGTTTGCACCATTACTATGGGGTATGCATTTATAGGACACTCTTTGATTTTAAAGTGATTGGGAGCGAGTTCTGTGCTGTTGGTGCTTTAGCCGTGGGAGGGGAGGTACGAACAGAAGCATTTATATAATAGTCATTCCTAATCTACTTTCACTTTTTTAGGGTCATATTATTCCTATTCTGAATCCTTAGCAATGAGAGAAAGCAATCAATAATTCTTTATTTAACATCCTCTAAGATTTTTCCAAGTAAGGCACAGGAGGGAAAGTACAAGGTTCTTGTTTTCAGGAACATGATGGGAATACAGTGTATATACATCAATACAACAAAGGGCAAAAGGCATTCTGTTACCATTTATATAAATATGTGAAATTTAACAGGGCAACATACACACAAAAATATCACCTTCTAAAACCCTTTCTCCATCTTTCTAATTCAAGTAAAATTTTTGTGAAAAATTTAAAACAAAATAAAAACATATTGCCCACCCAGAAACACACATCCAATGTAATAAATAAAATCAACCTTTTAATCTACTGTCTTAAAAATGATCTATTCAATGCTGAAATAAAAAAAAAATGATCTATTCACCAAAAGGTTTTTGAAGACTGATAAAGGCCTATTTGCATAGTCATTTTCTTTATTCCATGATTTAAGATATCTCAAAATGACCCCTTATATTTAGATAGTAATTACCAGTAAGAAAACAATTAGTTCAGGCATGCTTGCCTTTTTATATCACAAATATAAAATACGGTTTTTTAAAAATTTTTTATTTCCTCATATTACGGGAGTACAAATGTTTAGGTTACATATATTGTCTTTGCCCCGCCCGAGTCAGAGCTTCAAGAGTGTCCATCCCCCAGATGGTGTGCACTGCATACCCAATAAATATACCCCATCCCCTCCTCCCCCCTCCCACCTGCCAGACACCCAATAAATGTTTCTACTGTATGTGCACATAAGTCTTGATCAGTTAATACCAATTTGATGGTGAGTACATGTGGTGCTTGTTTTTCCATTCCTGTCACTTTGTAGAATGTGCTGCAGCTCTATCTAGTTTAATACAAGAGATGCTAGATCGTCATTGCTCTTTATGGCCAAGTAGTACTCCATGGTATACATATACCACATTTTATTAATCCACTTATGTATTGATGGACACCTGGGTTGTTTTCACATCTTTGCAATTGTGAATTGTGCTGCTATAAACATCCTAGTGCATATGTCTTTTTTACAGAATGTCTTTTTTTTCTTTGGGGAGATGCCCAGTAATGGGATTGCTGGATCAAGCAGTACTATTTTTAGCATTTTCGTTAAGGTACTAGCAGTGGCAGTCTAAGAATAAAAACCCAGGAGAGCTTCCATTCTAGTGAGAGGGGTTTTGGTGTGAAGCTTAAATACGTGGATTGAAATCTTTTCTCTACCACTTTATAGCTGTATATACTTGGATAAGTGACTTGTAATCACTAAAGTGTTTCATCTCTTGAAAATGGAAAAATAATGGATTCCAGGGTTATTTTAAGTATATAGAGAGTATAGAGCATGTAAAATGCTAGCTCTGGTGCCTCATTAATGATAAGCACTCAGTAAAAGTGTGTTATGATTGTCTGTATCATTGATATGTGTGAAGAACCCAAAATGTTGGAAACTTTTCATCTTGATTTTATGTTATTTTGGTCAGAATGATTGAGATTGTGCATCTCATACAGGAGTTAATGCAATTTAGTTTAGTATCATTACAAATTGGAATACAATTATTTTCCTCTGTGAGCTTTGTTCATTGAACATGATTTGAAGAGATGTCTTACTATTTGAGTCATTTTAGAGTAGGTCAGAAGCCATGATGAGATTTAGATTGCCAGAAACTTGGCTGCTATAATGGGTGACGAAATTGCATCATTAGCTAACATTAGGTGTTCACAGCACAAAGGGAAGTAGGGAGTAGAGCTATTGATTAGATCACTTCAGACAAACCATTCAGTCTAGTCAAAGTGTGATTTCCTCAAAAAAACTATGTCTAGTTTTATAAGCAGTTCTCCAAAAAGCCATCAAGTAAGGTTGTGGGAGCTCTTTCTGCCCTCAGAGGAGAAAATCTTTCTCCACCTTCTACTTTTTTCAAAGCCTTGCCCTTAAGGGAGGAAGGAATAGACTCAGAATGGTCAGACTTAGACAGTCACAGGACCATGTGTTTACACCAAGGGAATGTGTGCAGCGTGCCCATGTGCGGGTGCCCCTGCTGTCTCCTGAGATCTGAGAGAGGACTGGCTTTCCCAGTCCCTCTAGCTTCAGCCAGTCTCTCGAGTGCTCCTTTACTCCCTGCTCTTCATCCCAGGACCCTCACCTCTCCTGCAGGAAGATCCACAGCTTCCTCTTTTCCACATGGCAGCTTATACTGGGCTATTTCCTAGACATGAACCAGACAGCACATGCCACATAGTGCTGGATGCTGAGGGTAGACGAGATCTTTCCTGCTGGCTCTCTTCCTTCTTTTGTTCTTGCACTGGTGTGTGTACTTCATGTTGGACTTTCCTTAGATTGCAGCAGTAAGGTCTCACCCTCAGATTGAAGGGTTCATACCCACGGATTCATTGGTTGGGGGAGCAAGAAGCCTCATTTAGGGATTCCAGTATAAGTTATGGTCTCCATCTAGCTTTCATTAGATCATTGCTCTGAGGTACTTAATGGCCTTCATCAAGCTGTTAACAAAGTCGGTACTTGGTTCCCCATTTAACCTTTGTTTTTTTTGTTTGGTTCCATTTTTTAATTACTTCGAGGTGTTTATAATAGAACTATCTTATTTTTTAAGAGTTGAAAAGCTGATCCAGTCTAATATCAAAATTTCACAATCTCATGTGATCCATCCTTTTCTCTCCTCCAGGTCAGGCTCTACTCAGTTTCCAAGATCTACAGTGGGATGAAGGGTATAGTCTGTCTTTCTTATTACTCTCTCTGATGCTTTCCTCCTTTCTCCATTTAGTGCTTCTAGCTTGTTTGGGGTTGGGGTGTGTAGAGAAGGGATGAGAGAGGTAAAGGAAATAAAACATTTATATATAGCTAGGGTGACTGGAAATTTCTTTTGGCTGTTAAAATGCTGTCAATAGGGGCAAGTGTTCCAATACTGACTTTCTCTTGTAGAGTGCTTTTCTGGGTGGTTCCATTTGTAGATCTCTATTGTGAGTAATACCTCAATTTCTTGAGACTCCTTTTTAGAGATCCATCTCACCAGACTTTCTGTTGGAATCTCTCTGGGGATACCTTGTTCCTCCAGATATCAGGTTTGCTTTTGAGTGCACCCATATCTGGTCCATGGGAAACAAACACCTTGCTTTCAGTGGAAGTACAGCTCACTACTGTTCCTACCCTAGCCCTCTCTCCTCCTCGTCTGTAGGAGAAGCTGCAGTCTCCTCCTGAATAGACTTTTCCACGTGACAATCAGTAGTAAGACTCTGTGTTCCCCAAACTCGAGTTCTCTCTGTTATTTTCAAAAGCTGTTTTTCTTTGCTTTAGGCATAGGAAATGGCCTGTTCTCTCTGCTGTTGGAAAATGGGAGACTCAAAGTGAGTGATAGCCAAGAGTTTCAAAACTGATTCTCAGTATCTTAGCAGGTCCTCTGTAAGTGATATTTCACTGATTGTTCCCTAGAAACTCTGAGAAAACAGGAAAAGTCAAATTTAACATTATTACACTTATATATAAATACGCAGTATGTGGTTACTAAATGAGCATTTTACTCAATTAACACTCTTGAATTCTTAAACATGGATATGGCCCAATCCTTCAGTGGAACTGTACAGTTATAACCATTATTTGATTCTTAAGAAATGGACACTCACTGGTTCTGGTCACAAATCACATGCTAGATAATTAGAAATCAATAAGGGTAGTTGCTTTTTGTCAGTTTGTTAAAGAGAGCTTGGAGTTTTAATAGTAGAAATTAACACACCTGCAGGTTAGATCTGTAAATAGCATACTCTTCTCTGGCTACATAGTTGGAACTTGAGCTGCACATATGGCATAACTAATCAAAACATATGTTCTTTGCCTCTAGGCCTTCATTAATTGTTATTCATTGCAGGTATTTGCACAAAAGGAGTTCCTAGGGCAATAAGAAAATAGAGGTTCTGACAATTGTTTAATAAATTAACAGTTGAAAATATAAAAATTTACAAACCAAGAAAATAAGTCATTAACTTTCACTGGGTTTTTCCAGACCTTCCCTGGACAGTAAAAAGCAATTTATTAAAACCTCTTTGCAAGGGGAATTCAAATCTTCTGCCATAATCTGTGCCTGGACAGTCTAAATGAGAATTGTTTTAAAACAAATACATTTATAAATGAGCTATGGAGATACTTGAAGAAGCATGTTATAATCAGGATTAGTTTAGAAAATTCAAGATGGGAGCCTACTTTTATTAACTGATTATTTTCTTTCAAGATGCTTTTCACTCTTAGGGGGTAAGCACTTCATTTTATGCCCTAATACTTCCATAAGTTTTGTTGGAGTTCTTTCCTGAGGTTGTTGCTGCCCAAGCAGATTGTATTGCCTGCTGTACAGAGAAGAGTCAATACACTGAGACAGTCAGGGTTGCAGTGGACAAAGGATTTAATTCCACAGAACGCTAAGTGGGGAGATGGGGAGAAATTTCTCAAACCTGCCTCCCTGAGAATGTGGGAGACAGGATTTTTAAGGATAGTTTGGCAGGCAATGGGGTTTGATAATTGGTTAAGTTTGAGGCAAAATTGTAGGGATGTAGAAATCATCTTCTTGGGTTGAGTCAGTTTCTGGACTGGGGTCACAATTCCAGTTGAGTCAGTTTCCTCCTGTCGGCTACTGCTCTGTGTGGGCCAGCCAATCCACTGGAATGTGAGGTCGGGACGATATCTCAGAAGCTACCTTTAGGTTTCAAAAAGGTGATGTTATCCACGGAGAAAGTTAAGAGTCTTTATGACCACCAGCTATGTGACTTCAGAGTAGCAATTACAGAGAAGAAAACAGAGGGACAGTGGCTGATTATTATCAAGTAAATGCGAGGGGACAGTGGCTGGTTATTATCATTACTTTTACCTAAGCCTGTGCCTTTGCAGAGTTTTAGGCCTTTATCACTGTTCTTGCCTTGTATTCCTTTGCTGATTGGTAAAGGGCAGTTTCAAGGTCATGTCACAGAAGAATATTTAATAGGATTTATGACTCTGGCCTTTTGGTTCCTCCCATAGTCCCAAAGTCACAAAGAAACGTGAAGGGTTTTTTTCATAATTACTTCTTTTGGGGAAAGATGGATAGCTGTACAAATTCTATATTTGAATTACGTTAAAAACTAAACATTTACTTCTTTTATTTTTCTCTTGTAGGGGTGAGAGGAAGCTTGTCCTTTCCCTGGAAATTTCCCTAAAAGACCAGTTCACAATTAATGCACAAAAATAAGAGAAAAGATTTATTTACCATGTGCATAGGGAGAATCCCATAGTTATTACCCGGTCTCCCAATGAAGTTCAGATATTTTTATACCTGCATTTTTGGAGGGGAGGGGAAATGTGGAGTACAGGTAATTCTGCTTAGGGGTGACAAATAGTGCTGAGGAAGACAAATGGGTGGGGGAGACAGATTGACTTGTAAATGATTCTCTTTTGCAAATTAAATTAACCTGAGAGACAGGTATTGTGTTTAAAATAATTTGGGCCAGGTCTGTTTGCATTCTTGATCTTTTTTCCTGACTATATTGAGATAACAGGGAGACAAAGGGAAGTCAGTTGTCTCCTTGAGCTTTTGATCAGGTCAGTTTGTTTTGCTGTTTATGCAAATAGAGAGAAAGCCTCTTCCAAGGGCCTGTGAATCTCTGAGATCCTTTAATTAAAAAGAAAGTCATATTTTGGGGTGAAATTTCCTGAGTTCCTTCATTCTTCTATGTTTAACATTTTGGAGCAGTCTTGCAGTTGTCAGAAATGTTCATTTTCAGAAACTCCAAAGGCAGTACATGAAACATTAAACTGACTTCTGTTTTTTTTTTTTTTTTTTTGAGACAGAGTCTCACTCTGTTGCCCGGGCTACAGTGCCATGGTGTCAGCTTAGCTCACAGCAACCTGAAACTCCTAGGCTCAAGCAACCCTTCTGCCTCAGCCTCCCCAGTAGCTGGGACTACAGGCATGCACCACCATGCCCGGCTAATTTTTTCTATATATTTTTAGTTGTTCAGCTAATTTCTTTGTATTTTTAGTAGAGATGGGGTTTCTCTCTTGCTCAGGCTGGTCTCAAACTCCTGAGCTGAAACGATCCTCCTGCCTCGGGCTCCCAGAGTGCTAGGATTACAGGCGTGAGCCACTGCACCCGACCTAAACTGACGTCTCGAAGAGTCATTTCTAAGATCTGGAGATGAGAAGAACTTCTAGAAATGAACGTGTTTGGATTGTTTCCACAAGATACGAAAACTCACTGAAGGGTTTGCCAATACTTAAGGGATTGTAATACTTGTTGTCGTTGTTACTGTTGCTGGAGGCATGTGTACTTTCTACGTGCCTAACAACCAAAGGGTCCTTTGAGGTAAAGGTCAAAACAATGAGAGGTGGTTTATTCTTTGCAATGGGTGTGAGACTTTCATTGGTGAGCGAAAAAAATTGAGACACTGAAATGTGTAATTTTAGGAAAAAAATAATGTCTCTTTGACAATTTCAGGATGGGCATGGATGTCAGGCAGGTGAATGGAAATGGATTAATTCTTGATGATAATTTTAATCATTATACTGTTGGGAGGGTCTTGTCACCATTTAAGACAATTGGTTATTTGGGGGATCTATATGGATATATTTGGGGAGAAAAATGTTCCCAAACCTGATTTGGCTCTAAGTTTAAACCTGCTCCCAATTTAAAAGTTAACTTTGGGGTAATGTCTGGAGAGATGCATATTCTAGAAAGACAATTCTCTGTAGGTTGCATCGTGTCCAAATGGGGAAATGTTTCTACTTATCAGCTGGTACATGCACAAAAACAAGCATACAAGTGTTGTTTTTTGAGGTAATAGTCTGTGCCATTATTAATTTATTGCCTTTCAGCTCCAAATTTATCCTTCAATATATGTCCGGTGATAATAGAGGGAATTCCTTTAGAGCGGCTCTTCTTTACAGTGTGCGTGACATTAAGCTTTGTCAGTAGAGGGTGCTGGAGAGATATTGTAGGAGGAAGGGGCTCTCCTGCTGTTTATTGTTATGACAGAGGAAGGTCGGGGTGGGAGGTATTAGCAGAGTCTGAGTGTGAACATGTGGTGGAGGTCTGACTCATCCACGGGCCTGGAGTCTTCAGCTACCTTGCACCTCAGCCTGGTGATAATCTTTCTGTGCCCCTCTTAAATTGGGAACTGGTACCCTAAAGGCTTCCTGCTTGTACCTGTGCCCTTTTGGGATTGCCTCCCACTCCCATTGGCTCCCAGATTCCCTCTATAGTCTGGAGGAGTGTGACCCATTCTGTACATCCACACTGCTGATTGCTGATCACTTCCTCCTCAGCACTCTAGAGGGGTGCTTCCTGCTTGCCCAATGACTGCAGACTAGCTCTAGGCTGGACAAAGCAGAAAACTTTTCTGGTTTTCCTTGAGCTGGAATATACCTTCTTCAATGGGGTCTGAACTCCAGCCTTGGGGAAGGGACCCTCTTTGAAGTTTGTTCTTCTTTGAGTACTCTCTCTCAGCCCTGGGATACCATACTGAGTTTTCTTATGTCTTATAATTATGCCTTTTTCCTCGTTTAATTGTTCTTTGTATTAATCTTCCTCTGTTAAACTGATTGTGTGCTTTCTATATCCTGTGTAGACCCAGGCTGCTACTTAGTCAAATCTCAATTGTTCACATGGACATAGAAAAGTGACTTCTAGGAAACATGTAAATTGAACTGGGAGACACTTTTAAGGAAGCCAGTATAGTATAACGAGTGTGACGTCTATTTTGGGTTAGGAGATGTTTCATGGGGTGGTGATGCTACAGATGTGCCGCAGATGGCTGCTCTGGGGAACAGTCCTGCAGGATTGATGCCTCTCTGAGTGTGTCTGGCAAAGAGAGCTAGTGGACTTTAAAAGGCAATACTTGGGATGACATGACACATGTAAGTGATAAAGAACAAGATGGTTATTCATTCAATAAGTATTTACGGAGGGCCAGTTATGTGCTGAGTACTGTCCTAGATATGGAAGATATAGCAGTGAATAAAAGAAACAAAACAAAATCACTGCATTTGTTTTTACTTAGATCTTTCCTTTATATTATCTTTTGCCTACAAGCCACTTCAAGTTGGTGCTTCTCACTTTATACTTGTTATTCCTGTCATCAACAGAATGAAGCATTCCACATAATATGGTTAATAGAAGTGGGGAGAGGGGAGGTTGGAAGTGTGAGTTATGTGAAACCAGGCATATGAAGACAAATTTAGATAAAAACATTTTACTTTGGAACAAACATTTCAAAGAGATTTTACTGCCCTCAAATGAATAGCAATAGGTGAATGGAAAATTAGACATAGGTGGTGTGTGAAATTGACTTTGAATTTCTCATTAATTAAGAATTCTCAGTGACCTGATTGGCCTAATTACACTGGTTGAGAAATTTGGTCATTAGGGAAATGAAACATGCAGCTATACCACTCTCTTAAGAAACTCAAATGAGACTTGGCATGGTCTCTGAAAGAATCAATGTTACAATTACCTCCTGCCCAGAGGCTCCTGACCCAGGAGGCCTGGACCTCACCTCTTGGGGCTCTTGCAGTATTTCCTTGCAGATGAATTTCCTCCATCCATTTGGAGCTCTGCTTTGTATATTCTTTGTTTTGTTTTTTTTCCCTGTAGGGTTACTAGATTTGTGTTAATTTGTATTTGTTCTTTTACTTTGCAACTTGTGGCAGACTTCGGTAAGAGTGGCAATCTGGTGGCTGGAGCCCTGCTTTGTTGATTATGAGAGGGATGAAATATGTTATCAGAACAGTTTTGATATCAGGACATATTAACAGAGTCCTTTATCATGATCAATTGTTTATTTTAGTTCAATCCAGCAATAGATTTGACTTGTTAGAGGGGTTCATATGTTCTCACTGAGGACAACTAGCGCTTTTTAAAAAAAGGAATAAACTGATGGAAGAATGTATTGTTTTCTTTTGTTTGTAACATAAATGGTCTGAGGTGGAGGGGCACTGATGTTCCAAACTTTTCATTGCTTTATTTCCCACCCTGTGTCTTCATAGTCTGGAAAGTATGAACTCATGACCGCTTTTTGCCTTCTACCTCTTTCTCTTCACCTTCCCCAAAGTAGGAAGGAGGAGGGTGGTCAGTGGAGGAGGAAATCCTCTCTGCATACTATGATGTGATAGCAAGCAGGTATGCAAAGTCCTTTTTATCCCTCCTGCAATTCAGTGTTTCCATAAATAAAACTCAACTAAAAAAAGGACTACCTCTTTTGAAGTGTGTGAAGTTGAATGCTACCTGATGCTGGGGAAGCACTTACAATTTTTTAAATAAGGCAATAATATTTAAAATCATGTTGACATTTTATGGTATATACATGTATAACCATTATTTCCTTGAACTCATATTTTCATGTTCAAATTTCATGATTAGAATTTAATTCAAAATCCCTATTTAAGTGATAACACAGGGCCAGCAAAACATGTGTAGTATTTAAATGTGTGACATTTCAATAAAATGTTCATAAGGGACTTTCCTATTAAGAATTTGATTAATGAGCCTAATGTAGTTTGTTTCACTGTAAGTATAATTTTTTTTAAAAAGTCTATGAATATTTTCAAAAATAGTTTTATTAAGCCTTTAATGAATGCTGTTAGAACCATAATTACCTATAGCAATAGTATCTTCCATTTATATCTTCCTTTTATTAGGCCTTGAGTGCAGACCTTGACATATTATATAGGCTCAGTAAAGAGGAAGCTGCTATGATCACTATTGTCAACTGACAGTCTTGGTACGCAGAACTCAAGAAGCACACCATGTATGTTATGCTGTTATTTGAAGAATAGAATAGGATAAGTGTGCCTTTGGACTTAAAGGGTCAGAGTCAAAAGAACTCCTATTCTATTGAGGCGCTATAGTGTGGAGAAAAGAGTATTTACCCCAGAGACCTGGATTCTAGTTTCAGCTTTGCTGCTAACCTACTGTATGAACTCAGTAAAATCAATTAACCTCTCTGGGCCTTGGTTTCATCATTTATAAAGTGAAGGAATTGAATTAGGTGTCCTCTAAGATTGCTTCCAGTGATCATGTATGATTCCATCTCTTTTGGGGATTTAGTTTTCATGCCTATGAGATAATTATCAGCCAAGTGCAAACCAAGGGAAAGTCATATTTAAGCGATTTGCTGGACTTAGATTTCGTAATCAAATTAGTAGTATTTGAGGCTCTGCAATTTTTATATACTACTGTAGAAAACCTTGCTTCACAGGTCCAGCACTTAGAGCAGCAGCAAAGCAGCACGATTTGTTTCTCCGGGAATTGGGTGAAGAAATCTGATGATTTTGGCAGTTTACCTGGAATTCTAGGAAAAAACCCAACTGTATCCAGGGGCTTTTTTAAAAAGTTGCTTTTAATTTTTTTTAAGCAGAAAGATTAAATGAAACAATAACGGGAGGATGTTTTCTTGAATCCAGTTCAATAAACACATATTGAGCTTCTATTAAAGGCTTACAACCTCTTATCCATAAATCTAAAATCCAAAGAGCTCTAAAAAACAGAATTCATTTAGTAGCAAAACCTGACCTGAATGGCTATGAGGTTATGTGCATTTATTGTTTATCCCATTTAGTATGAATACGCATATCTGTCACTGAAGAAAGTGTAACGTATTTGTTTTTTTGGAGTGCTGCCCCAGAACCTACTGGGAATGTTCCTCAAGATCTGGCACTTGACCTATAATACCATTCTAAGCTTTGAAAAGTTTCAAATTCCAAAGCAATCTTGTCCTAAGGATTTAAGCAAAGGATTTGTCACATATGAGACATGGGCGAGGGATAGGAGGATGGCCAGAGGGGAAGTGTGTGAAATGCAAAGGTAAACAGGACTCACTGTTCTGAGTTCTCAGATACACTCACTGTTATAATATGATGTATTGTAGAAGAGATGTGGATAAAATTTAAGAGACGAGGCAGTGATTTCTGCTGGGATTTGGGGTGTATTGCAGAGGAGGGGATATTTGAATACAGTCCTGAAGGAAAATAGTGTTTTTCACAGGAAAAGGCACTCCCGATGGAAAGAAAAGAAGGCGTGAACATTCCTGGGTATTGGGAGCCCCACAGCTTTCTGCAGATGAATTAGGGAGACTGAGGAAAAGATGTTATGGGGTCAAGCGTTTGAAAATGAGACTAGGATTATTATTTTGTACCTTGTATGCCATGCTAGTGACCACCCCCTGACCCCCACTTAGGTTGTGTTCCCCAGAGGCAGAGCCTGAGAAGATTCGCATGTAAATGTTTTGTTAAGGGAACACACCCAGGAAGACCAGTAAGGGAGTGGGGTGGCAGGAAAGGGAAGGGCAGGAAGCCAAGGAAGGGAGCTTGCTTCTTAGGCTAAGTTCCAGAGGTGGCTTCACTTTGATCCTGCAGAGGCGCTAGAGAGTGAAAGAAAAGCCTTAAATACTCCTGCACTTAGCAGTCATTTGAGTTAGGGCCATGGGGCATGGGCTGGATTGGTGATATTGGTGATACAAATTTCAGGCACTTCAGCTTTCTTGCCTGGGTTCTCTAAAAGTAAGTGCAAGTCCTGGCTGCAACTGAAATGTGTGTGTGTGTGTGTGTGCGCGTGCGCGTGTATGAAGCTCACTAAAGTGGTCAACAGAGGTCCGAGGGGAGGGGACAGAGTGTTAACATTTTTTGCCACAAAGCCATTTGGTGACCTTTTATTGAATCTTAGGCTTTGTACTAAGTACTTCAAATAATCATCTGATTTAATTCTCACAACAATTCCATAAGGTAGGGGATATTTTCCATCTTACAGGTGAGAATTCTGAAGCTTCTAGAAGGTCTACTGACCAGTCTCGTTAGTGGAGGCCTGTGCTAACAACCATGCTCTTTCTGGCTCCCAGTTCCCTGCAGACAGCAGGGTTCCTTGAGTCTTCAGGCCTCGCCCCTGCCTGCCCCCCACCACTCAGCAACTCTGCTACGTAATCTGTTTTACGTACTGCTACTTCTTTGCCACTTTTCTCTGAAGGAATTATTCTGAAGTTTAAAAATTTTTCAAATTGCTACAAATAATAGAGAGCCAAAGAAAGTTTTTAAGATAGGAGAATCATGATGAAAAACTTTTAGAAAAGTGCTCTCTCTTTCATTTTGTGTGGGTTTTCATTCTAATCGATTTATTCAAGAGCTCTTGAATAAGATTCATATTATATAATAAAGCAGAACATCCACTCTTATTTGACTTTGCCTTGAGTAAGAATATTATTAAATCAAAACTAATGCTTAGTTTGTTGCTGCTGTGTTTTGTTTTAAATTTGGAATTCCTTCACAACTTTTTAGAAACTAAGTTTTCAATGGTCAACAAATGGAAAGAAATGAGTTGATACAATTAATTCCTGAAAGTTCTGAATTGTGTCCAGTCCATCTAGAATTAGATACACTCTAATTCTGTTCATTTCTGGCAGTTCTAAAGTAGGATAGTCAGAAGAGGCCTCCACAAAAAATTATGAGTACAGTTTGGTTTGTGGAGGTAAATGTATACATATATCAAAGCACTAAGAATATTTCTCTCTCTGTCTCCCCACCCCCATATACACTTGCAGATGTCAAAGAGGTCACTTTTGTTTGTTTATTCTTCTAACAAATATTTATTGAAAGCCTATTATATACCAGGCCGCAAACAAAATAGGCAAGAGTTACAATCAAGTGGAGGAGAATAAATGATTATAATTGTATTTCATTGTTAGTTTTGCAAACAAAAGAAACAAAACAAATTCTAAGCTTTGGAATTTGAGGATCTGGGGAAAAAAGATGTTTCTCTAGGAATTAGTTATTTTATATTATATGTTTAGCTGCAAAGAAAATAAATTTCCTGAGAATTCAACTCAACAAATATTTATGGAGCATCTACTATATGCCAAGAACTATTAGCACTGTTAATGAGTGACAGTAATTTCTTTGTTGGGTACAATGGACATGGCGAACTGATACCCTGCAAAGAATATTTTTGGGAGAGTGATGATCTCTTAAAATTCTACTAACTGCCAAAATGTAATTCATAGGTGAACCTTTAAAATAGAATAAATACACGTAGACACCATAAACAGCACAGTTAAGATTTTTCTACATTACTATTACAGAATGGGGTTTTATTCTTAAATAAAAATATATGGGAGAGAACACCGATTTTTAGTGACTCCTTTATTCATGCACAGTTACTCCTGTTAGAGTTATTCTAAAAATATTATGTTATTGTTCATCTGCAAGAAACAAGAGTTAGCTGTATAGCAAGTGTTTCCACTTTAAATACTCACAACCTATTGCTCGGCTACATTCCATCCCTTCTCTTCAATTTGGAGAGAAGAGAGACTTTTCTGTCTCTGCTTGTTGTGTTTTGTCAGTTGTATCAATATTGATGAGCCAAGAGGAAATAAATGTTACCGAAAAATAAATCTGTTCCTGTGTCTTTCCCCCAGACTGCCACCCAGATTCATCGCCAGCATCGGCATGCTTGACTGCCAGAAGCAGGAGCGCCCTGCCAAGTTTGATGCACTGTCTCTACCATGACACCCCGAGGAGGAGCTTGAATTTCACACCCGTGAACAGTAAGTACAACATATTTCACTATGCCATGTTCAACAGAAAGTAATATGGGCTTGAAGTATATTCATAGAGCCTGTCATCTTTTCCTACCTCTCCAACAGAGAAGAGCTTTCCTTCTTGTTCTCATTGCCAATCTCATCCCTGTCCAATCTGCCGTGGGACCCCTTCCTTCTCTTGCAATTTGGTACTAGCAAGCCAGGTATTGAATTTAAACTCCCTCCACTTACTGAAAAGCCAGCCCCTTCTCAAAGGGTCAAATCAAGTTTTATCTCTTCTACTAAACTTTTCTTGCCAACTCCAGGGCACATGGATCTTTAATTTCCATGGACAGCTTTATGATCAGAATCAGACAGTGTTAACATTCTCCCCAAACTTTTTCATGTATGTTAACTTAATTTTTTTCAATTAAATTTCAATTTTAAGGACAGAAACTATTTTTTATTCTTTGGGTATATGTCTCACGGAGTTGAATACTCCCTCTTCTGTTTTGCATAGTACTGTGTGAATTTATTCAATCACTGAAAAAAATTCTTTACCTAGTTCACAGTCAAGTGCAACATAAGGCACGAAAATGCTGCAAAACATAAGGCAGCTCCTGCTTTCCAAGACTTCATAGTCTAGACAAGGAAAGAAACATGAAAATATATGTAACAAGACTGATACAGAGATGCAGTTTTTTTCATTCATTTACTCATTACTGAGCACTTCTCAGTTGGTTAGGAACATATGTATAGCCCTTGCAGTTATGGGGCTTAGTGACTAGAGAGCTAGAGGAAGCATTGTTTCTCTCTCTCTCTCTCTGTCATTTCTATCTCCATCTCTATCTGTCTCATCTCTGTCTCTCTCTCTCTTTATCTCTATCTGTATCTCCATCACTCTCTCTCTCTCTCTCTTTCTCCCTTTTCCTGAATGACAAGAAAAGCAAGAAAGAAGGAAAATAAGATGATGAATAACGATGAAAGAGATTGAGTTCTATTTTCTCTAGCAAAATCCAAAAGACTCTTGTTTTTCCACTCTTGTGGAAATGTCTTCCATAGAGATAAGGTATTAATAGGCAGATGAAAGATTTTGTGTTCTCTGCTGCCTCCCAGAAGAGAGGATGTACAGAATTTCTAGTCCAGGTAACTGGAGGTTTAGAGAGTTAACATAGAAACAAGAAGAAGGGAGACAACAACTACAAAAGTATCTTTAAGGTTGAGCCCTTGCATTGAAGACCTTAGCGTGGTGGGATGCTGAATTCAGAAGCAACAAAATCCAAAGTTCTCATACACTGGCGGAAAAAAAGTTATCTACATCCTCTCTCTTCCCATTGTAAATTGCCCTCTGCCTCCACCATTTTATGAAATTGTTCTTTGTAAAGTCAGCAATGACATGCTAACTGCCAAAGGGCACTTTCAGTCTACATGCTATTGGGCTTCTCTGTTGAATTTGTTTCTGCTAATCTTGCTTTCTTGAAACAGTTTAAAAACTTGAATTCTATGACTGTAGTGTGCTCTCTTTCTCTTCCGGACCCTTAATCCCTTTTGTATTTGTCTTCTAGGTGTGAGTATTCTATTTTCCACCATTATCTCCTCACCATCTATGTGCTCTCCTAAGCTCATCTCCTCTGCCCTCATGATTTTGAGTACTACGTGTGTACTTGTTCCTGATAAGTCTCTTTCTGGTGTATAGATTCTTCACTCAACACCTCGGCTCTATCTATGCCTTATATGCCCTTCAAACTCAGAATATTCCGAACAGAACTCTCTATTAATATTTTCCTCTATAAAACAGTCATTTCCAATCTTTATTTCAACTGGTGAAAATACCATTCACCTAATACTTCTAACTGAAAACTTTGGAGCAGTTATTGAGACCTCTATCTCCCTCACCAACCACATCCAATCAATTTCCAAATGTTTTTCAAATACATCTCTCTCTCCATGTTTCTATTACGTCTGTTCTAGTTAATTTGAATTCCTGTAATGCCTTTCTAAGTGGTCTCTGGGTATTCAGACTTTATTTCCCCTCAACTCCATTTTCTAAACAAGTAAAAAACTATTTTTTTAAACACAAATATGATGTTCATTACTTTGCTTAAAACCTTCAATGTCACTTAATTGTCTACATTGTCAATTTTCTTGCTGTGGAATAAAAGACCCTACATCATCCCCTACCTACTTCCAATTGCATTATCTCTTCAACTAGCACCTGGTAAGTGGTGTGTGGCTGGCTATGTGATTTCATACCTCTATGTCTTTGCTCTTCCAAAAATGCCCTCACCTTTTCATCTCCTTGACTAACTGATTTCTGCTTGTTATGGCCACTAATAACTACCTCCAAATTTTTGATGGTTGTGACCCTTTGCAGCTCTGGGGTAACTTAAAAGAATATAAGAAAAGTCACAGGAGATTTTTAAGTAGATTCTGTGTGAAGATTATAGTAGCCACATGATGTTCCACATGCCCTACATGTCAGCAAAGTCCATATATCAGCCTTATATGGACCAAGAAGCAGTCACAAAGGTTTCATCAGAATGCTGCCTCGGTTTTATTCCAATGTCTATCCCTTCCCATCATCATGAAAATCCCCTTACTGAAAATGAGCAGGAGAGATTTTTGTTATTATCTTTTCCAGGATATTGTCTTGTTCCTTCCGTACAGACTATGGTCAAATTTTATGTTGCCTCCAAGCCAAACATGTCAGTACTAAATTATTTAGATTTTATATACTGGAAATGCACACTCTTGCTTTCCCGTCCTCTCTGTTGACCACAGAGAGCTGAGCTGAAAAAATGTCATCAGACCTCAAAAGATTAATTAGTTGAAAATAGAGAAAACATGGATGGAGTCCTCTGTTCATACCTATGGAGCTATAAGATCCCTAAGCAGAGAGTAGGTCTGGATGATAGGTTAAATGTTTCTACACAAATTATTAGAGTTCTTTATTATTAATACTAGGTTTAAATATAATTCTTTATGTTATACCACTATTTATTCTTGAAGATTCAGTTTTTGAATCAAGATCTTTGGGAGAACTTTCATAAATTTCCAGACTAGATTTTGTTCACCAGTCCTCACCCCACCTAGTACTTTGTGAATTAAAACATTGAATTGAATGTTTTTCTTTATATCTCTAGCTCTTCTACTATCATGGGCTACTTGAGAGTAGGAAACTGTTTATAATTATTACTAATCCCTCTAAATCTAGAGCAATGCCTAGTAGGTGCTTAATAAAATGAATGAGTAACCAAACTGGTATTGGTTGCAATGAAGTTTAGATTTTAAAGAATCTAATGATTTTCAATGTCTACTTAGTAATCAATAAACTCACTCTCTATAGATATGTAGATATAGATATATGGATATATTGATGTAGATATATTTTTTCCGATAACAAATTAATGTCACATTGAGGCAAGCAAAATTTTATATTTCAGCTATTCCCAGAGGTACTGGGAATGGGGAAATAAATCACCTGGCAGTGTTCCATAAACCTAATAATCTAGGAGAATTCATATAAAAGAACTTATTAAAGATTACATGGGCTAGTATGTTGCACTGGGTAAGTGACAGTGAGCTAACCTGTATGCATGAGTACAGTTGTCATTAAAAAGTGAAACTGGAAATGAACACCTAGTGAATTGGAAGGAGAGAGCAGAATAACTCCCAAGGGAGAGAAACACATGACCGAAACCTGATTGATGATGTTATATCTGAAGGAAGGTGATACCAAGCAACTGAGGAGCTGGACTGCAATGGAAATGTAAAAATAGTTAAGTCATGGCCCATGTTGTGGTAGTGCTCTTCTAACCTTTTTACCGGAAGAGGGACTGTGGTTAGGAACAAACCTCTCAGGGCCAAGTGGTAGGGACATCGTTCTTGTGGGGATGGCTGTTTTAGGCTCTCTCAGTCTGATGCCACCATAAGGGGTGTCCTATTGGGGAGGCAGGGAGGTGTTTCACATAGAAGAAATGACATAAATGGAGAAGGCAGGGCAACAAGTGTTCCAGCCTGGCAGGGACAGAGTTGCAACAAGTAAGAGGCTGGCACTAGTGGTTAGGTGATAGATTAAGTATTTGGGGAGAATTATATACTGTCCTAAAGTATTTGTTAATGGGTGGATTAAAGGGAGCATAGAAGATGACTAAGGGAGGGATTAGAGTTAAGGTATAAGAAGATCAAACTTGTGGTTTTGTAGAGAATATAATAAAGAATGAAATTAGAGAAACCTAGTAGAGATTTTTATGATAGAGCAGGTGAGAAATCATTAAGGCCTGAACTAAGCAGTGTACAAGAAAGAGTGCTGACTATGATCTGTGAATGCAAAAAGGACACCATACAAAAGACAAAAAAGGCTTCTAGCATCAACAAATGACAACAAATCTTTAATACCATTCAGCTATCTCACTTTGCTTTGGATCAATAAAATGCCTGTAAATGATATCTCTGAAGCCATGAAGCACAAATAAAAAATTATTGAGGTAAATATACATAGCACGAAGTTTACCATTTTAATCATTTTCAAGTGCACAATTCTGTGACAGGAAATACATCCATAATATCATATAACCATCACCACTATCCATCTCCAGAATGTTTTCACCATCCCAAACTGAAACTGTGCCCGTTAAATATTAACTCCCCGTTTTCTCCTCCCTCCAATCCCTGGTAACCTCTATTCTACTTTCTGTCTCTATAAATTTTCCCTATTCTAGATACCTCATATAAATGCAATCATTTATATGGCTGAATAATATTCCATTGTATGCATATGTCACATTTTGTTTATTTATTTATTCATCGATGGACATTTGGATTGTTTCTATTTTTTGGCTATTGTGAATAATGCTGCTATGAACATAGGTGTGCAAATATTTGTTTGAATCCCTGTTTTCCATTATTCTGGATATATGCCCAAAAGTTTAAAGCCAGTTTTAAAGCTTTCCCTTTACTGTAGTAGTGTGTAGGATTGAAATACCAGATGTGTGCACTATGCCACACATGGGAGCGCTGAGTTCCCGTTGTTTCTGCTGGTCAGAAGAGGGTTAAATCATTGAATCTTTCATTCTGGAAAGATTCCTAGAATTTCAAGCAAATACCACTTTTGTTTCTGAATGTTCAGGAGAAAAACTGCTTCTAATTTTTTACCTCAGTTAGTAGGATATGTGTATCATTAAAGGTCTATCCTGAGTACACATTATTACTAATTTTTTAATATTAATGGTTTTTAAGGTAAGCCTTCAGGACTTGAATACATTGAAAAAATTGAGAAAACCAGGCTTTTATCATCCAAGCCTTTTCTTGCGGCATCTCTGCATGTGCTGCTTGCAGGGCATGTTGCTAAGCAAGGAGACAGAGTGCAAATTCAGTATCTGGTTTTGCAAATTTGTTCTTAAAGATTCTAGGCCTCCATTCAGGCAGAATTTCATGTTGGGTTCTTCCTGCCTTAAATTAGGAGACTCTTGTTCATAGACTTAAAATTGTTCCATTTGGTGAAATTTTCCATTCCATGGTTCTCCTGAGAAAACAAAAGAATCATTTATTTGTCACAAGGGGTTGCTGGTTGGGCAACTTCCTTTCTTGCTGCTATGTCATTCTCTTATTGTACATCTACCAATTTGGAGTGAGAAAGAAAGGTGAACCCTAAAAGTTACTGACTTTGTATTTGGTCTGGAATTTTTTTTTCTTTTTTTTCCTTTTTATAGGGGAAAGGGGTATCTGAAACATCATTTTGGAGACTCTTCTCTATTTGTCTGAATTTGTTACAAGGAAAGTAGAATATAGACAGAATAATTAAGAACCTCCATGCAGGGAATTTGATTTAGTTACTAGACTGTTATTAATTGGTAAAATTCAGTTCTCCGGAAATTTTTAAAAATATATATTTTCTGAAATTTCGTGTGGAAAAAGCAAAATTCAGAATGTAATTTAGAAGGTTGTAATATCAAAGATAATTTGAACTTGTATCCAGGAGCATCTTAGAAAAAAAACGTTGAGCTATCATGGGAAAGTTATTAGCTGGGCTTAGATGGACAGGCTATCAAGGGTCCAAGTAGAAGGGCTGGATTATCCAGAACTGATCTTAGATTCTGTGAAAGAAATGGATCATTTTGATAAAACTCATGAAATGTACGTGAAGTGAATCAGGAAAGTGGGACATAATAAAACTGATTATTCACGTGTTTTCTTCTCTCAAAGCTGGCGAAATACATTTGAAGGTTTTATAACCAACCTCAGTCCTGGTCTAAATTTAATGTAGGCATAATAGGCGGTGTATCTCCATGTTCTCTGCTGAAAATTCTGCTATCAGCTTGGATTCATCACCTACTTTAAAAATATTATTACAGTATCAATTTATACTTGGAAATGTACAGCTAATTATAAATTAGCTTCCAGGGCATTAGAACTATTAATGTAATAAATTGTTTAACCAGTGTATCTTTAGTCCTAGAACAGTCACTGGTATATATCAGGCATTCAATAACTATTTGTTAAATGAATGAATTAAATTAGCAGAGAGAGACAATTTCATCTTTAGTATAAAGTTTAATCTCTGCTATGGTTTGAATGTTTATGTTCCTTACAAAATTTGTGTTGAAACTTAATCCCCCATGCAACAGTATTAAACAGTAGGGCCTTCAAAAGATGACAAGACCCTATAAAAGAGCTTGAAGGGATGGGTTCAGCCTTTCCATCTCTTCTACCATGTGAGGACACAGCATTCAGTTGCTGTCTTAGAAGCAGAAACCAGGTCTTCACCAGACACTGAACCTACCAATACCTTGATCTTGGACTTCCCAGTTCCCAGAACCACAAGAAATAAATTTCTGTTCTTTGTAAATCATCCAGTCTAAGGTATTTTGTTATAGCAGCAGGGACAAAATAAGAAAATCTCCTTCATAATAAAAATGGGAACTTCTGCTTAAGTATTAATACAATAGAACTTCTGGTCATCCAGAAGTTCATATGAGGACATGCAAAGGAAGGGAGAAGCACACAGAGAGACTGGTAGAGTTAAGAATGGATAAAGCCACAAGGGTAATATTTCCCTGAAGTTAAGGAGTCTTTAAATGCTATACAAATCACAATTTGTGTGCATAGTAAGTTAGAGATGAAGTTTCTAAACTTCCTATGTTCCCAGTGCCCTTAGTGTTTTGGTGATTTTTTCCCACTGTTCTTTAGACTAAAATAAAAAGTGAACAGTTCTGTTGTTAAGTAGTTATTTCCAAGCAACTTAATAACTATTTAAGTCCTAACAACTTGGTAGACATTTCAATAATAAATGTAAATTAAAAGAAAAAATATTTTTTTTCATTCCGAAATAGCCATAATTACTTACCACTGGGAAGCGTGTGCCTGTTGAATATTTCATAATTTCTCAAATTTTGATATCGCTGTAACCCTCACTTTTCTTTTGATACTGAGCTTAATGAAGTACTTAATTTAATTTCAGCAACCATTAAAAAATCCATTTTCACAAAGATATGATGTTTCGAAAGGGACATAACCATCTAATGTTAAAATAGTCATGCAGTGTCTGACAGATGTCAAGAATTGTGTTTTCCTAAAACAACTGAAATATTCTGCTGTTCACTGTAAGTTCCCAGGGCTCCTTGGGCAACAATTTGGAAAACATGGGGATATAAAGTTGAAAGATATATTTGATAATAATAATAATAATATCAACTGCCACTCACCAAAGAGACCACCAAAATAAAGAAAACTGCATTTATTGTTAACCTACTATGGGAAATCAATATTTTATTGAAGTCTTAGTAAACTTTCTGAGGGGAAAAGTGAAAGCCAGAGTATTCACAAAATTTGGGGGGTCTGGCTTAAAATAGGTCTTTCAATGCAGAGACCTTAATTGTATTGAGCAGCGTTGGTGATACGACAGTACGGAATCGGTGGACGCAGTGAGGCAAGGATTCTGAGTGACGTGGAAGAGTAAGCAGTCTCTTGATAAGCCTAGTTGAGTGAACTATTGCCCTGAGAAAGGAGGCTATTTGAAAGTTTGAAAGTATGGATTTGGTGGGAGTTCCTGAAACAAACGAACAAAAACTAGAGTACTTTCATCTCCTTGGGTAAGAGTTTCTTGGAGGAGTAAAATCATGTTAATACAGATATTGGGCTCCATAGTTTTGGTTCTCAATCGTAAGGATAAAAAGAAACAACAGCTAACATTCATCGAGACTTTTTTCTTGCCAGCCACAGTTCTAAGTGCTTTACATGCTTCCTATTTTTAAATATTCTCAACAATTTTATGAGATAGGAATTAGTATTTTCATATTTACAGAAAAGGGATATGAAAGGAAGACAGAGTGGTTAATCAAACTTATCTGTGCTCATGGAGTGAGGACAAGACAGAATATGTGCTATTTTTGTTTCCTTTTTTTTTTTTAGTGAAAAGGCACAGCAAGTACAGGGTATAATAAGATTAATTCATGGGTTTTTGCATTATTTATTTTTAAAGTGCTGTCTAAGCATTCATATTACTCCTGTTGTTGGTTAATTATAGTCTGGGGCCTCCCTGCAGACTCTGATGGGACTCTGGCTTGACCATCCTTTGGATCCAGCTTGTAGTAGCTTTCTTATCTATTGCGTTAATGCTTGCTGTCAATGACCACCTGCTCTGTAGCTGACCTCATGCCTCACACTGCTGCTGACTCTGAAAGAATTCCTGAAGGGCAACAAAGCCTTTGCACATGTAAGATAGGCCTTCATCTGGGCAACACAACGAGTAGTGTACAGTCTCATGCTTTGTGGTATGTTGGTTACTTAGTTATTGAGTCACGTGATTTGTGTTCTTCTTGGCTTAAAATATACTTTACTTTGGGTGGCAGTATTATGTACTGAATGAACAACAGATTTTGATACAAGAATTTTTGGGTCAAGTTCAGGCTCTTCCATTTTCAAGCTGTGCTACCTTAAGCAAGTTATCTAGTGTCTCTGAACTTCAGGTTCTTTTCTAGTAATTTATGGTGAATATGTACTTCACAGGCTTTCAATGAGGTAATGGTAAAGTATATTAAAGAGATTTTTAACACAAAGAAGTATTATACAAATATTTATTATTATTGTCACTATTATTACGTGGTTTTGTAAAAATGTATTGCACACAGTCAATTACTAGATAGTCCTGTAATTCTACTTCATGCTAATGTGTTTATTTTTGAAGCACAGGAGTTCATATGAATCATTCTCTAATTCCGGGAGTGTTGTAACCTAACACCCTGGCAACTCATTTACAATAGACTAAACATTTGTAAGCATAAATGCACACTGGATTGATAATTATTTCCCCAAGCTATATTTTGAGTTGGTAATTTAATTTTCATGTGGTCTCTTAACCGTAGGATTTATATTGCATGTGTCAGCTCAAACACATACCCTCAGACACACTCACACCCTCACGGCATTGCCCACACTGAGAAATCCGTCTTTAGAAAGCTCCCTCACTCCAAGGGCAAAAGCTCAAGGGGACTTTCACCAGGACCAGATGTTCTCTAAGGGAAAGTTTTACTCCTTGATTTCCTTTTAAATACCCCCCTCCCTGAGAGGTACAGCTCTCATTTACATAAAAATAAATTCTGGAAGCCAATGTCTTTTGTCCTTCGAAATTATTAAACTCTAGTGAATTTATTAAGCATTTTAAAAGATCCAGTTGTGATTCCTGTTTATCCAATAAAAATGTAATTCCTTAGCTTATGCCACAGATTTTGCCATGGGCCTGAAGATCTTGAACATATAATTTACCAATTAAGTATTCATTTCAGAATTTATCTCTTATTCAATGTAAGAAGATGTCTAATTTGCAATGTGATCCTGGCCTTCCACTCAATGTTAATTATAATGTTTATATGACAGTTGTCAGGTGCATCTTGGAATTGATAAAATAATCATGCATTTGTATATAGTGATTTATTTTGTTTCATAAAAACAGAGGCTTAATTAGAAGCATATAGGATTTTCTCACGGAGGGAACCACAGGAAGAACTATAGTGGGGGTATTCTGACAGGAACTAGACTTGCAGTTCACCAGGCAGATTTCCTTAGCATGTGTCTCTCTCTCGTAGTACATGGGACCATTTCAGTGCATCCCTCATTGTAATTTTCTTGCATCTTCTTGTTTTTTGTACTCTCCTTAAATATTCCTGGCTTTCTCAAAGTGGGATCCTCTGACCTAAGAGTCTGCATCATATGACTAAGAAGCAACCATCACTAACTGGCCTTCCTGCTCTTTGACCCAATTCCAAATTCCTTGGAGACACACTCTCATGGGTCCAGCCCAGTTCTTGATTTCTCATCCTTGGGAACTTCCCAATAGGCTAAAGCCATGGAACAAGGGCCCAAAGGACAAGCATGATTCCAGAAGCAGGTCGTGGCAGCTCTCAGAGAAGGGGGCTTGGGCAGGATCATCCCCCAAATCACAATAACTTAAAAAGATTTTAATTATAGAGACACTTCATTCTCACAGCAAGAGCAGCATGCAAAACCTCATATTTACAAAAATCTGGGTTCAGTATATGTCCTTAGTTTTATATAATGACCAAGTTTGTAAACATTGTTATGGTGAATCCTTTTAGTTTGGAATAGCTATTTAAAGAAATTTCACAGTTATTTAAAAAATTAGTTATTTAAAAAATTCTATAGGCAAATCTGTTTATTTTATTTTATTTATTTTTGAGATAGAATCTCACTCTGTTGCCCAGGCTAGAGTGCCATGGCATCAGTCTACCTCACAGCAGCCTCCAAATCCTTGGCTATCCTCCTGCCTCAGCCTCCTGAGTAGCTACCTCGCCTGGCTAATTTTTTCTACTTTTAGTAGAGACAGGCCTCACTCTTGCCCGTCTTGAACTGGTCTTGAACTCCTGAGTTCAAGCAATCCTTCCACCTCAGCCTCCCAGAGTGCTAGGATTACAGTTGTGAGCCTCCTAGCCCGGCCTAGGCAAATCTGTTTAAAAACATCCAATCAATCAACATGCCTTTATGGAGCATCCCTTTATAAGTACACTATTTTACTTATATAATTTCCTATGGTAGATTGGTATAAGAGTGAACGAAGAATTGATTTACTTTACATTATTAGGACAGGTACTTTATAGAGTTTTATGGCTCATTAATCCATGGGCTTCTATGCATTTTTGGTGGTTGCTCCTTCTTTTAGTTTGTATTTACTTGTATCCAGTCCGTATATAGAATTATGGTTTAATTCTACAATAAGCATAGGAAGGACCTTGAATTGTTAGAAGAACTAAAGGAAGGTGAATGTGACTGGAGTCTAATGAGCAAGGGGTGAGTGTCATGCATGTATAAACACCAAGGAGCAATTGAGACAGATATCAAGGAAACACCTTATGAATGGCTATGATTTTTGTTCTTAGTGTGTGAAATTGTTATTCATGGGAAACATCACTGAAGACCACTGCAGTCTGAAAAACTCACTCTCAAAATGATCCATGGCTTATTAAGTTAGTAATGCTTTCTGGGAAAGGAGAAAAATCTGTATAAGATACAGTTAGACCTGCCCTGTCCCATTCCCTCCCTGGAGACTAGGTAACTTTCCCCCAAGTAGGAGCACAGCCATTAATATTCAGGGGAAACTGAATCTGAAAAGCTCTGGACTCCTGTGTACCAGACATAGCAATATAAGGATGTAATTGGGAGAGGCAGAGGGCAAATGTCAAAAAAGGAAAACTACAAGAAACAGAGACTATACAGTGTCAGGAATAAAAAACTGTTAAACAAAGGCAATTGCTATTGTTGAATCCTAAGGAATATGAGAAATATCGCATCCAACAAAAGCAAAAAGCAAAAACAAAAAATAAGATCTTGTGTAAAGAAACAGAATCAGAGAAAGCTTCTGGAGATTAAAATCATTTAGAAAAATCCATTAGCTGCTGAAGAAAAATTCTGGGAAAATATAATCAAAAGATAAAAAATATGTAAAATAGAAGAAAGGAGGTAAGAACATTAAGTGATCAACCTAGTATTCCAACATTTAGCTAATAGATATTGGGTAAAGAGAGAGCAGAGAAAACAGAGGCTAGGAAATTGCCCTAGAAATAGAACACGAAAGAATTTTCAGAACTGAAGTACAGGCCATGAAGTTAAAGCAACCCAGCAAGAGTTCAGCAAGAAAGAACTCACATTTTTGTGTTCTATCAGAACATGTGGAAAAACCAGAGGATCCCAGAACTTTCCGGAGAGAGAAAAACAAACAAATACCTACAAAGACTCTGGAATCGTAATGGCATTAAAATTCTTTTTTTTTTTTTTTAATTACAGAATATTGCGGGGGTACAAATGGTTTTGGTTACATGTATCAATTTTGTTATGCTTGAGTTTTGATGTAATGGAATAGTTTCCACAGTATGGTACCAGCTCTTCTTTGTAGGTCTGGTAAAATTTGGCTGTGAATCCATCTGGTCTGGGGCTTTTTTTGTTATTGGAAGATTTTTTTTATTACTGCTTCAATCTCCTTGCTTGTTATTGGTCTGTTCAGGGGTTCTATTTCTTCCTGATTGAGTCTTGGGGGGTTTTGTGTTTCCAGGAATTTGTACATTTTCCTCTATGTTTTTGAGTTTATATGCATAGAGATTTTCATAGTATTTACAGAGGATATTTTTTATTTTTGTGGTATCACTTGTAATATCTACTTTTTTTATTTCTGATTGAGCTTATTTGGGTCCTTTCTCTTCCGTTTCTGGTTAGTCTAGCAAGAGGTCTATCAATTTTGTTTATCTTTTCAAAGAAGCAACTTTTTATTTCATTGATCCTTTGTATTGTTTGTTTTGTTTTGTTTTGTTTTCCATTTCATTTAGTCCTGCTCTGATATTACCTATTTCTTTTCTTTTGCTGTCTTTGCATTTGGTTTGCTCTTCCTTTTCTAATGCCTTGAGACTTGTCATAAGATTGTTAATTCATGATCTTTCTGTCTTTTTGATGTAAGCATTTGAAGCTATGAATTTTCCCCTTAGTACTGCCTCTGCTGAATCCTATAGATTTTTATAGCTTGTTTCCCCATTGTCATTCAGTTCGAGGAATCTTTTCTTTCCATCTTAATTTCATTATTGACCCAATAATCATTCATCAGCAGTTTGTTTCATTTCTTTGTGTAGAATTGAGTGTTTCTCTTGGAGTTGATTTCTAGTTTTATTTCACTATCATCTGAGAAGATATATGGTAATATTTCTGTTCTTTTGTGTTTTTTGAGACACGTTTTGTAGCCTAAGATATGAACTATCTTGGAGAATGTTCCATGTGCTGATGAGAAGAATATATTTTCAGTAGTTTTTGAGTAAAATATTCTGTAGATGTCTGTTAGTCTCATTTGTTCTAGAGTCCTGTTTAAGTCCAGTATTTCCTTATTTATTTTCTGCTTGGGTACTCTGTCCACTTCAGTCAGTGGGATTTTAAAGTCACTGGCAATTACAATGCTGTTGTTTATCTCTTTGTTTAGATTTAGTAGGGTTTGCTTTATGAATCTGGGTACCTCTGTGTTAGGTGCATAAATATTTAGGATTGTTATGTCTTCTTGTCGAATTGCTCTCTTTACCATTATATAATGACCTTCATTGCCTTTTTTATCATTGTTGATTTAAAGTCAACTTTATCTGATATGAGAATGGCTATACCTGCTTTTTGGGGAGTTTCCATTTGCATGGAATATTTTTTTCCATCCTTTCACCTTGAGACTGTATGAGTCCTTGTGGGTTTAGATGTGTTTCCTGGAGACAGCAGCTATTTGGGCTGTATTTTTTCATCCATTCCGCCAGCCTATGTATCTTGAGTGGGGCATTCGACCATTCACATTGATTGATAGAATTGATATGTGGGATGCCATCCTGTTCATCCTGTTGGGTAGTACCTTATTGCTTTGTTTTACCTCTTGTGCTATTGTTTTGTATGGACTCTGATTTTTAGCTTTTGGGTGGTTTTACACTGGTGGGTGTCTATTGTGCTGATCCACGTAGAGTGCAGGTCAGGTTTTGAAAAATTCCCTCAGTGTTTGCGTACCTGGAAAAGTCTTTATTTCTTCACCAATTATGAAATTTAGTTCAGCAAGATACAAAATTCTAGGCTGGCAGTTGTTCTGTTTAATAAAACTTAAGATGGGACCCTAATTCCTCTGGCTTGTAAGGTCTCAGTTGGAAAGTCTGCAGTTAGCCTTATGAGTTTTCCTTTGTAAATTGCTTGATATTTTCACTTCACAGCTCACAGGAGTTCCCCATTCGTGTTGACTTTGGCCAGTTTGATGACTATGTGTCTTGGTGATTGCCTCTTTTCAATGAATTTCCCAGGTTTTCACTGAGGTTCTTTTACCTGGATTTCTAAATCTCTTGCAAGACGAAGGAAATTTTTCTCAATTATTCCTCAAATAGGTTTTCTAGCGCTTTTGCATTTTCTTCTTCACCCTCAGAGATGCCTATGATTCTTATATTGGGCCATTTTACATAATTCTTGTAGGATTTGTTCATTCCTCTTAATTACCTGTCCTTTATTTTTGACTGAATTAATTTGAAAGAGTTGTCTTCAAGCTCTCATGTTCTTTATTCTGTCTGGTCTAGTCTATTTATGAAACTTGCTACTGTATTTTATATTTCCTGAAATAAAATTTTTAATTTCCAAAGTTCTATTTGTTTTTTCTTAAATATGTGGATCTCTTTAGTGAATTTTTCATTCATTTACTGCATTGTCTTTCTTGTTTCTTTGAGTTGGTTTTCCATTTTCTCTTAGATTTCATTGAGCTTCCTTACAATTCATATTTAGAATTTTTTTATCTGTCATTTCAATATTTTCATTTTGTTTGTTATTCAAACAAATAGAGATAGAGAGCTGGTGTTCCTTTTGGGCGTGTCCTTTTGCTCTGGTTTTTCATACTTCCAAACTTCTTGCACTGATTCCTTCTCATCTGGAGCAGCTGCCACTTCTTGTTTTTGGATTTTCTTTTGTTCAAATGGGGCTCTCCCCCACTCATAAGGGTAAATCTGTAGCATATGTTGAGTAAAAATCTTTGGCTTTGCTCGTTGGTGCTTTGGTGGCAATCTAGGTTGTGTATGAATGCTTTATAGATATTCTTAGTGTGGTGGTTTTCTCAGTTGCTAGTTGCTTATAGGTTGTAGCAATGGTGAGCTATGAGTGTGGGCAGATTCCCTGTCCCTTGTTGATGAGGGAGAATGGAGGTCTTTGAGAACCTTTCTCTTTCCCCAGTCTGTGGTCTTCTTAACAGTGTGAATTGTATTGGCATGCCCAGTTTAATCTCTGAGACAGTAGTTAGTGCTTGTGGGTAAGGATCAACCCTACCCTATATGACTGAATCAGTAAACGCTTTAAAGAGCTGTACAAATTGACCTTCCTGTCAGTGGGTGTCAGAAGGAACTAGCTGCTGTGTTGTTTCTGGGACCTGTGACTGAAAAACACGTGAATGCCCCAGAAGGTGGGTGGGGCCCTGGAACTTCCAGGTGAGCTCTTATTTTACACCACAGCAGCGATGGGTGAGGGAGTGAGGCTGGGCACAGCTGGGTTGGGTGACTCTGCCCTCAGGCTCCACAAAAGCTGGTAAGGTAACTGTCCTGGCAGGAGTCAAAGGTCCACTCCCAGGCCACCAGGGATGGGCTGAAGTAGCCTCACCCAGCCAGAAATTCTGTTTGTTGGGGAGGGGCCATCTGAAATTCACAATCTGGCTATCAGGAGTGGGTTTTACTCTTCTCCCCAACTCCTGCTCTGAGGTCTCTATCTGATGTCTGCCAGCAGGCAGGAACTCAGACTAGCAGGAGGTACGGTGCCCTGCATTTGGAACCCATGCTGCACTCTCTCTTTAGTTCTGTCCACATAGGCTCCCTTGCCTCCCAATGTTAGATCACAAATCTCCCTTTCATGCTCCCAACCAACACAATTGAGTCCTGGAGGTATGGAATCTGGCATGCCGGCCTATCCCTAGGTTCCTGAAGACCAATCTCTGACTGCCAGGGAGAAGTGTACTGGTCCCGAGTTGCCTATGGGGTGCTCAAGCAGGTTTGATGTCCTTCTGCTTTGGGGTGTGCTCTGCTCTGATGGAGCAGCCAGACAAGTAGCACTGAGGAGGGCCAGTTAGCAGGGAGCTCACAGTCTGAGCACCCCTTAATCTGCTACAGGTCTTTAAGAGGAAAGATTGAGCTCCACTCTCTGTGGAAGCCCTTGTGTTGTGGACACACCAACAGTGGGGAAAAGAGTTCTGCAAGAACCAGCTCAATTGTCTCTCTTGGCAGCCATGGGTAGGGAAGGAGAAGAGGAGGAAAAGAGTCCAGATGGAGGAAAGCTAGCAGTCTTGTTGTCTCTGTCCCTCTCTCTAGAAAGCAGCCTGCCCAGAGTGTCCAGGCTCTGGGGTCACACAGATCCCCTGGGACCCACCAGCCCCCTGTGTCTCCTGAAGTCTGGGCTGGAGTTAGGAAATGTTTGTGTGGCAACGAGTGAGCTGAAGCTCCCTGGGAGGACAAAGGCATATGGTGAAACAATATAGCATGTGCTGTCTCTGTTCAGGTCTACAGTGATGGGCAGCAGCCATGAGGGCTCTGGCAGCCTGATTCTCTGTCCTTAAGAAGCTCCCAGTGCACTGGTGGTAGAATCTTTTGGGCTCATGGGGGAAGAAGGTTCTCCACTAGCTCAGGAGACTGCTGACTGCTAGAGATATGGGGGAGGTGGAAACAATCCACTCCACCTACCCATCTTGCTGGACTCTAAGCCTCTTGGGGGTTGATGTCTGCTGATATCTTGCTTCTTCTTGTTCTAATACACAAATTCTTCCCGTGGAATCTCTGGTAGGTTCTGGCCTATTTGCCCTGGAATTATACACACTCTACATCTGTTTGTTTGTTTTTGTTTTTCATCTAAAACTTTTCCTTCTTTCTGAGATGATCTGCCAGCTGGTGTCTCTGGTTTGCCATCTTGGCTCTATCGGCATTAGAATTCTTAAAAGCAACACTGAGGTTAGAATATTAATACCGTGGAGAGATACTTTATAATTCAAAAGGAATGTAACTTTCAACTTAGCATTACATAACCTACTAAACTATTATTCAAATATTTGTATAGAATAAACATATTGCAAAGATGTAAAAAATCAACCATGATTCTTGTGCTCTTTTAAATGAAGTTACTGCAGGATGAATGAGTCAAATGAGAGGAGAAACAAGATTGATGACAATATGGAACCCAGGGAAAGGATTTTCAATTCTTGAAATGAATCCCTTCTTCTTTCCTTTTCTCCTTTTCTTCCTTCTCTCTTTCCTTCCCCTTTTCTTCTTCCTAATTTTAGGTTGAAAATGGTATCAAATTTTAAACCCTGGAACTTGGAATTTGTGGACTTTCACAATTCTTAATGCCATGGCATTTCCCTCTGTGCCATATTGCTTTTGGCATCGTTTAATATCTTTAGTGAGTCCCATGGTTATGAGAAGAGTGGTGGTGAGATGATCCCAAGGTTAGTGTGGCTAGGGAGAGATGCAAAGGAAGAACACATGGATTGATGAAGTATATGAGGAAAGCAAATTGAGAACTTCAGGAAACAGAATGAAAATCAGAACATATTCTCCCATGGACACAGAGGAATGGAATTAAAACTTGGTGACAAAGTTTGAAGCCTTAGCTTGTAAAACAACCACAGAGCTTTTAATGACTTTCATGCTTCATTAAGAGTCATGCATGATCTCTTTAGGACCATGAGCAAAAATTAACTACAAATATACTGAGAAGCAATTGAGGAAAATTTTTGTATTAACTGCACTAAACAACAGAAAAATAATTTTAGAGGGGAAAGGGTGATTATTTTGCCATATATTGCTACTCAATGTCTGTAGTCAGCCTGGTTTTATATGTATGCACTGTCCTATAGTTCATATTGATTGAAATAATAGAGTAAATCAGTTCTTTAGCACAGAGTGCCAGTATTATATTTTTATCACCAAGCTTTTGATTGAGGAAACATTGCTTAGATGAAACCATTCATTCCATTTCGTTGTATTATTTATACTACTACTTTGATGAAAAGAACGAAATGGGAAAAATTGGTTGGTACCATAAGAAATTGAAAGCAAAGGGTCTGTGGGGTAAGTAACTGTCCTTCATATGATCATATTATAATACATTATTTTTATCTGTCTCTATTGATATAATTGAGCATATGAGACTTAATGGTACTCAGTAATATGTTTCTTATTTGGAGACAGAGTCTCCCTCTGTTGCCCCAGCTAGAGTGCAGTGGTGTCATCATAACTCACTGAAACCTCAAATCCCTGGGCACAAGTGATCCTCCTCCCTCAGCCTCCCAGAGTGCTAGGATTATAGGCATGAGCCACCGCACCTGGCCCCCAGTAATGTTTCTTAAATATATTTAAACATTTGAGAGACAATGAAGCCTGTGTCAGACTTTGCCTGCACTAGCCCCAGCTCCACTGAAGGGACAGAGCCATGCTTGTGACTCCGCTTCCTTGGCTTCAGCTGAGTGAGCTGGAAGAATTCTAATGAATTATGCTCCATTTTTCTTCTCTTTCCACCTGGTAGAGGTGGTAGTTTTTGTATTTACTTCTCTGAATCTAAGTGTGTGACGCACAAAAAGGCACTATCTGATAAAGTGAAAGATGAGAATTTGGCCAAAGGTCATTTATGAATATGGACACAGAGTTAAAACTGAGCTAATAGTTTTAAGTGTTGAAATTCTGGGTTTTGTGTGTGTGTGTGTGTGTGTGTGTGTGTGTGTGTGTGACTAAATTGTGAGATGGAATTTCATCCATTTTATTTTTCATAGGCTGGATTTGTAAATGTCTCATTATGCATGATATGAAGTGTGGCATGAAGCTGGATGTTGTGTACCTACCTATGAATAGAGAAATTGACCCTCTTAAATGCTGGGCTATGTACTATCCCAAGGATTTTTATCTTTGACTGAAGATAGGTTAAGTCTGCTGTTTTCCTCTGCCATGTGGCCTCTGGAAATCATTTGCTCTGTCTCTTAGTCCCTTTACTTGTAAAATAAGATTATTGACATCAACTTTATTGAGTAGATAATGCATGCAAACTCTTAGAGACTATCTAGGCCATAGTAAATGTTCAACCAATGGTGTTTATCATCATCATCATCATCATCATCACCATGTTCCATATTACAACCATTTGAACTGATGGGCATCTGTGCTTCCCAATGGACTTGGAGCATCTTGAGGGTAGGAAATATGTCTTCTTTATTTGTATAGTAGGCCATAACACAGAGATATGAGACAAACACTTAACAAAAGTTTAATTGAAATAATAAAAGCAAGTATCTCAAACAATAGTTAATCTGAAATTTGCCCATATGACTTTTTAATCCATGATGTTGATAACTTGGATAACTACCAAAAACAAAATGAGGTTATAGTCCATTAGTAGAAGCTGAGAAGTGTGGGTAGTGTCCACAAACATACTTGGTTTCAAGGAGAAAACATCTAGGATTATGAATTTGTATTTGATAAATACCTCCAATGCCTCACACCCCAAAAGTTTATAGATTTGAATGTGTGAAAATTTTGGCTTCATTCAGGTTAAGAACTATGCTACAAAGATACTACAAACTAACTTTCTTTTAATGTATGAAATTTTGGGTGTTTGAGTGCCTTCTTTTGACACAATCAAAATGGCATAAAAACCAAACATGAATCAGTTTGAAATGACTCAAGGCATAAATAAATAGTGAAATGGGCTTGAATTAAACAGCTCAAAGGGAAGCACGCTGCTGGCAATCATATGGGCCCTATGTGCCTATTACAATACCAAGTGTGATAGAATTATAAAATATCACTAGATTTCTATATCATTTAAGGAAATGACATGAGGAAAAACAGCATCTCTTTCTCTCTCTCTGCCATGTCGATGTAGCTTTTCTCTTCTTCTTTTTTCTTTCACTGAAAAAAATTCCACTCTCTTATGGAGACATCTGTTAGGAATGTGAGCACATTTTCCTAAAGTGGAGATTTGTAAGATTAGACATCAAGTATACTTTCCATCGCCATATCCTGGATTACATTAATTGTGTATTCTAATGCCTATCATCCTAAACTTCACTAAAGCAACATAATCTATGAAAATTTATAACAAAATGAAAAACTGTTTCTTGAATTATGTGCTCCTGGAACTTTTTTCTTCACATCTTTATCCAAATCATTAAATGTGGAGAAGTTTGAATTATACATGGCCAGTATTGTTTTTTAAACAGTTTAAGTCTTATTCATGAGGTAGTTGGTAATTCAAGTATGTTTTAAGTATTTTCCCATTGTTGTTAAAATTAATGATAATTAGTTTATGAAGAGTGATGTTTTATAAATACGCAGTTAGATATCGATGAAAGAGACATAATGGTAAATTGTAAGTGGAAATCAATCTCAACGTTAATTAATAAGCTGTAAGAAATTGATTTTTTATTTCTTTTGCTTCTTCATTAAACACATTAATGCCTTAAATGAAAAGCTATTCCATGTGTCTTAAGATCTGGTTGAATCATTTGTCAAGACAGGTCACATAAAAAATCCCCTGGGATCTTTGTTAGTCTTGTTTTAATGTAATTTTGAACAGACACAATTTTAAATGCTGATTTTTTTCTCTTTCTATATTTGAGTGTGGCTTAATAATTCAATGTCCTGTGAGCAATAGACATGTCTGGCTAATGTTTTTTTTTTTTTCATGTCTGGCTAATGTTTGTTTTTTTTCCTTGTTTTTATTAAAAGTGGTACTTGGGGGCAGCTGTGAAGTTCCACTAAGATCTTGTAAATGGGCAGAATGTGATTGTTCTCTGAGAATTAAATTATAAAATCAATAGATAGTAGATCAAAATAGAGATATGTAGTCACTTGAAAAAAATGGATTTACTGGCAGGACAGAACAAGACTTGACTGAATACATAAATAAATCTAAAGGGAAAATAACAGTCAAAAGGAACATTATTCAGCAATAAAGTCAGGAAAAATTGACCCAGTGGAAAAAACATTAGCTGTGTCCATTCTAAACACAAAAAAGAAAATATTGGCCAATAGCTTTATTGTGGACATCATGCTTTAGGCCATTATTTGAATTATATAACTCACTTTTGTTGTGATTCCATGTTCCTCTAGGACCCTTCGCATTAAAATTTGACTTTCCTTGATGATCTGCCTTTGGAAGAGAAGAGCTGGTTATGCTGATGTCATAAGGAGGTAGGACAACCATATTTCTATTTATAAATTGGCATTCTGATTTTATGCATCATTCTCTCTTAGCTGAATAAAATCCACCCCTGAAAGATGGATTGACTCTCAATGTGTAGACTTTTAGGTTTTTAAGCTTATGTATCTGATGCCCAGAACCAGTTGCTTGGTGATTTTACCACCGTAAATGCAACTCTGAGATCTCTGAGAGAGAGAGAACATTGTATTTTCTTCTCTCTTGGTGATACTCAATTTCACAGTTTTCTTTGAAACTCCTCCGTGTAAAAGCACAGTGGAAGTTCTTTTATGCTTGTTCTGGCTTGGAAAACACAAGTCAAAGCTTGATCTAAACTCTATATTCTGTCATGTTTTTGCTGAAATCAATTCTTTTATCTAGGAAATAGATCAGTGGTTTATTCAACAATATAGTAATGAGGTGGGCTATAACAAAGTAGTATAATAGTCTTTACCTTTACCTAAAAGTATTTTTTGTATGTGTATGAAGAGGTAATCAATAAAAAAAGAGACTGCATACATAAAAGCTGTTAGAATGACAGCCTCCTACTTTTGGTTAGTATTTTAGAGTTTGTGGAACAACTTCACGTTAATTCTCTCTTGAATCTTTCAGTAACTGTGTGAAGCATGTAGGGGAAGTATTATTATTTTCAATTTGTGGATTAGGAAATTGTAGCTCAGATAATTTAAGTGACTAGCCAGGATTATATGACTAAGACATGACAACCAGCACAAACAGCTATGCCTCCAAACACTAACCCGGTGCCCTTCCAGTTATGTTATTCTGCCTTGCATATAGAATTAACAAAATGTTTAAAACGGTTCCAAAAGCTAAAGATCAAATAAAACTTATTTTTGCAAAGCATCCCTATTTTGTATATTTGACTAAATTGTGACAAGGTTAACCCACTCATGAAATTTTTATCATGTACCTACCTTGCCTCAGACACTGGAAGTACATGGGGTTACAGGCAGGTAGGGTCCCTGGTCTCATAAAACCAACAATTCAGTGAGGAAGACAGTCATTATGCACACAATCAAACAAATGACCATGTGGGATTGTGAAACTGGAAACTTGAGAGACCTTCATGAGGAGTGACATTAAACTGAGTCCCTTTGGAGAGCGGAGAGCAAGTTGACCAGATACGAGGCAGAGGTGGGGTGAGGAGGGAGTCTCTTTCTCTAGAAACCCCCTCTAATTTAACTTGATCACTTTAAATAAAAACAAAGAAAATGGAGTTCTTACCACAACTTTTTGTCCACATCTAGATTCTAGCATGAGAGAGATAAAGGATGGGAGGAAGAAGAAAAGAGATGCTACTTTAAATGAACTAATTCATGATAATTAATTACCATAGTTTCTGTTTTCTCATTACCATAGTTTAGCAGAAGCTTTGAATAAAACAAACTCCACAGGATTCAGGGATTTCTAATAGGATATTGTGCCTCATAAAAATGATTAGTTAGAGGTCCAAACTTAATTGTTTTAATAAGCCACTTAATCATTCACGACAGACAAGAGATGTCACAAAGGACCACAATTCTAAGGCTTTCGGTTTGAAGTTTTCAAAAGCTCATTAGTAAAGCAGGACGTTGAAAAGCAGTGTGCAACATTACTTTATCCAAAGGGCTCAGTGATTGTTAATCTACATTTGTGGAGTTGCTTTGTGTTAATGCTCAGTAGTGTGAGGCAAATTTTGAAGGAGTCCCCATACAGAGAAAATAACAGACATCCTCAAGACAAAACAGAACAAGCCAGAAATTACTTTGAAAATTGAATTTTGACAGTGAGAGACTGAATAGTTCTCACTGTAAGTAAAACAATAAATACAGCCCAGACTTTGACTAACTGGAAGCTTGGGAAACAGGTTATTTTGGTTAACTATTAAAAATAAACTCATCTTTTTAAAAACAATCTTCTTATGTTTGCATATATTCCTGACCATAAATATATGCTTATGTTAGAAAGTTGGAAAATAAAAATAGTTCATAGAAGAAACAATAATATCCAGTGATTAAGTGAAAGTAATTCAACAACCAGGTACCAATTACATTTTAATGTATTTCTTTTGGGTCCTGTAAGATTGTGCACATGTGTTAAATATATGAAGAAATCTGTCATACATTTGTATAATATTTCAGATTTTATTTTTTCAGTTATAAACATTTTCACATATCATTAAATATTTTGAAATGATATTTTTATTTCTATTTCTGCATGCTGTCTATTTTAACATGGAGATGTGTCACACACTATTTAATCATTATTCTTATGCTAGATAATTTAGATGTACCCTTTCTTGGGCATTCATAAATAATGCTTGAGTGAATACTCTTGCTCATAAATCTTATTTTTATATAAATTCCTATAAAGGGAAATTACTGGGTCAAGGAGTATGAATGTTTAAAATGTACTTATATGTATAATATTAGAAAATTATATGCTTATACACCTCATTTGTTTATTTTTGTAACAATTTGTACAATATTTATGCTCATTTATTTTCATACCTGATAACATTGAATAAAAATGCCCATTTCACTGCATCTTACAAACTTAGAAAATTATTCATTAAATAATTGGATTGGTATGGTGGACTGAGCTGTTACATTTTCATCTCTCCTCACCTAAAATCTTTAAACTTGCAGAAAATTTATTTTTAAAAAATCAGCCTAGAGCAGTGGTGGTATAAAAGAAAGAAAAGGAAGCCACCAGCTTACAAAACATTTTTGGGAATTCCTGAAAATGAGAAGGCAGATGACATTGGGATTTCAGAGAAACAAGAGAAGATAAAAACACAGCCCAAAACAATTTGGAAAACTATCTAGGTAGGAAGTAGAAGGAATTCCAGGAATATTTCTAGCGTAGAGTTAATACATTTGAAGGCAAATGTTTTGTATAGAGGAGTTACTAGCTTAAAGACTGTTTGTTTGTTTGCACTCCCATCCATTGGACCTTCTCTCTAAATTTAATATGTCTGAAGAGAGCCAAATGCTTAGGTATGAGGGAGAAGTAGAAAGAAGAGAACATCTTCTCAGTAGGAATGCAGCTGAAATTGATCTCTGTGCCCAGCATGAGTAAAGACCTCTTTATTTTAGAACTCACAGGGGTTGGTCAACAGCTTACCTGCCTGCTTTACCTGTCTGCTTTCCCCATGCCCTCCAATAGGCATGCTCAACTTTCACCATTAAGCATGTGATATTTCATATGTGCCTCTATCAAGATGAGTAATTTTCCTGTTATTCTTTGTTTATTGAGGGTTTTTATTATGATTAAGCATTGAATTTTGTCAGTTTTCATCAGTTGAGGTGATTATATTATTTATCTTTATTCTGCTAATATGGTGAATTACATTGATTAATTTTTGAATGTTAAGCCAACTTCTCATTTCTGGTATAAATCCTATTGGATTATGCTATATATATATATATTTATGCATATTAATGGTCTGGTTTATTAATATTTACTTAAGGATTTCTGCATGTATTTTTAGGAGGGATATTGTTGTATGCTTTGTTTTTGTTAAGTCTTCATCAGGTTTAGTATTATAATATTAGAAAAATACTCTTCTTTATTTTTTTTGAAACAAAAAGTTCTCTCTCTCTCTTGCCTGCTCTCTCCAGTCTAGCTACAGATTGATAAACTCTGTGATCTAAATGTTTGTGTCTTCCCAAAATTGATATGTTGAAACTTAATCTCCAATGTAATAGTATTAAGAAATGTGGCCTTTGGGAGGTGATTAGGTCATGAGGGCTTTGCCCTAATAAATGAATAGTAGTGTCCTTAGAAGAGGTTTGAGGGAGCTTGTTAGTTTTTGCCCCTTTCAGCATGTGAGGACATAGCTAGAAGGTGCCATCTGTGAAGCAGAGAGTGAGCCCTTACCAGACACTGAATCTGCTACTGCTTTGTTCTTGGATTTCCCAGCTTCTAGAACTGTGGGCAATAATGTTATTTATAAATTATCCGGTTTAAGGTATTTTGTTATTGGAGCCTGAACAGACTAAAATAGATATTGGTTCTGAGAAGTGGGGTTCTGCTGTTATAAATATCTAAAAATGTAGAAACAGCTTTGGAACCTCATAATGGGCAGAAGCTGCAAGAGTTTGTAGGTTATGCTAGAAAAAGCCGACATTACCATGAATGTAGCATTAAGAGTGATTCTGCTGAGGGCTCAGAAGAAGAGTGCTATAGACAAAATCTCCATCTTCTTAGAGGTTATCTAAGTGATCTTGATCAGACTGTTGATAGAAATAGGAAAGTAAGGCCATTGTTGTGAAAATGTATTTTGGTTATATTACACCATGAAGTAAACTGTAGGACATAGCAACTGGAGGAAACCTACAGGTGTCAAGATAACTTCTGCTGCCCTGAATATGCCCTCCTTAGGAATGCTGATCAGACTGTAGGGAACCCAAACAATTTCTTTAAATGGAAAGTAAATAGATTAAGAAAGCAACAGATGGCTTAACATAGCTTTAACCTCCCTTTTTCCTTTCTCTTTTCATTGTATAAAAAACTAGACAGGTGTGCATTGCAGGCATGGAGACCTACCTGGTCTTGCTGTTGCCCAAGACTGCCTTGTACATAAGTTCCTCCTGAATAAATCTTTGACTACCTACTAACCTGGAGTGGGTCTGGCTCTTTCTTAGGTCTGAGCTTGCCCTCCTCTTACAGAGAGTGGATCTTTGTTTTGGCAAGAAGTTTTTCCAACAGCCATTCTGATAAGGTCTCAGAGGGAAATGAGAAACATGTTATTGGAAACTGTAGGAAAGGTGATCCTTGTTATAGAGTGGCAAAGAATTGGCTGAGTTGTGTTCATGTCCTTAGAGTTTCATTAAAGGTAGAGCTCATGAGTTATGAAATTGAATATTTGGCTGAAGAAATTTCTAACCAAAGTGTTAAGGATTTGCCATGGTTTCTCTTGACTGCTAATAAGTAAAATGGGAAAAGAGAGATAGGACTTAAAGATGGAATTTATAATCACAAGGGAAACAGAACTTAAATGTTTGGAAAACTCTCAGACTGGCCATGCTATAAGCAATGGAGAAGCAAGCACGTTTGGGAGAGAATACCAAGGTTGTGGTTAAGGGAGAGTTTGATAAAGAGATTAGTGTGGGGCTGCAAAAGCCAGATGCTGTTTATTAAGACAATGGAAGAATGACCTGGTAGGAATTTCGGAGGTCATTGGGTCTGGCACTCCCATCACAGCCCAGAGTGCAAAGGGCCGGTGGACAAAACTATGTTAAAAGAGAACCCTTAGGCACCCGCAGGACCTCAGATCTTGCTGCCTGGTGCTGCCTCATGTCTCCACTCTCTGCATACTGGTGCAGCTCTCTTTGGCTACCTTAGGTGTGGCTGCAGTGGGCCCAGGTATGGTGCAGGTCACGGGGGCCACCCCTCTGAAGGGTACCGGCAGTAAACCGTGGTCCCCACATGGCTATCCATACCACAGCAAAGAATGCATGAGCTGTGGGGGCATGGATACCTCCACTTAGATTTCAAAGGATACTCCAGAGAGCTTGAAGGCCCAGGCAGAGAGCTGTTGCAGGGGCAGGGCCACCACAGAGAGTCCCCTCTAGGGCTATCCCAGTGGAACCATCAGAAAGAGCCCCCATTAGGGCAATGCCTAGTGGAGCCATGCTGCCCCCTATACCCCAGACTGGTAGAGCCACTAGGGGACAACTAAAGCCTGGGAGAGCCATAGACATATCACTCCCGTCCTTGAAAGCTGCAGTATGGACTGCATCCAGCAAAGCCTTGGAGGTGAGGCTGCTCAGAGCCTTGGAGTCCCATCCTCACAACAGTGTATCTGGAAGGTGAGACTTTGAGTCAAAGAAAATTATTCTGGATCCTTAAGATTTAATGTTTTCCTGGTTGGGTTTTGGACTTGGTCAAGACCTGTTATCATTTTCCTCTTTCCTACTTCTTCTTGTGGAAAGAGAATGTCTATACTATGCCTGCACCACCACTGTGTTTTGAAAACACATCACTTATTTGATTTCACAGGCTCACAGCTGGAGGGAATTTGCCTCAGAATACTTTGAATCTCACACATACGTGGTTTAGATATTTAAATGAGACTTAGAACTTTAGACTTTTGGGTCAATACCAGAACAAGTTAAGACTTCTGGGGATATTGGAATGGAATGAATGTATTTTACATGGGAGAAGAACATGAATTTTGGGGGCCTAGAGGTAAAATGCTATGAAGTGAATGTTAGTGTCTACCCAGAATTCATACGTTGAAACCTAAGCCTCAATAAAATATTAAGATGTAGACCCTTTAGGAGGTAACTAGGTCATGAGGGAATGGATTAGCATCTTGATAAAAGAGGATCAAGGAAGCTGGTCTTTCCTTTTGTCACAGCAGGACAAGCTAGAGGGTATCTTTGGAGTAACAGGCCCTCACCAGACACTGAATCTGCTGGTGACTTGATCTTGTATTTCCTAGCCTTCAGACCTATAAGCAACAAAATTCTATTATTTATAAATTACCCAGTCCAAGGTATTTTTGTGATAGTAGCCTGAATAAATGGAGACAGTCGATTTTGCTCATCTTTGCAAAGAGCTTTTAAATTTGTTAATTTTCTCTATTGTCTATTTTTTATTTCAGTCATTTTTGTTCTTATCTTTATTATCCTTCTTACCTATGTTTACTTAGATACATTTTACTCTTTTTTTCATAGATTTTTAAGGTGGGAACTATAGGACATTGGATTAGACAATTTTTTTCTAAATAAGCATTCAAACCTATAAATTGCCTTCTACACACTGTGTTAGCTTCATCTTACAGATTTTGACACGTTGTATTTTCATTATTATTCAATTTTAAAAATATTTTTAAATCTCTTTTGTGATAATTGACCAATTAATTATTTAGAAGTTTGTTGTTAATGTCCAAATATTAGGAGTTTTCTTTTTTTTGAGACAGAGTCTCACTCTGTTGCCTGGGCTAGAGTGTGGTGGCGTCAGCCTAGCTCACAGCAACCTCAAACTCCTGGGCTCCAGTGATCCTCCCACCTCGGCCCCCCAGAGTGCCAGGATTACAGGTGTGAGCCACCACGCCCAGCCAGGAGTTTTCTTAGATAATCTAATTGCTAATCATTTCTATTTTTATCCTGTTGTGGTCAGATAAAATCTCTGTATGATTTCAATTATTTAAATTTTTTAAGACTTATTTTATGCCTTAACATATAGTCTATTTTTGTGAATATATTATGTTTACTTGTGAATATACCATGTGCATTTGAAAGGAGTTTGAATTCTGCAGTTGTTGGTTATAGCATTCTATAAGTATTAATTAGATCCGGTAACTCATAGTGTTGTTCAGATCTTTGTCTTTACTTATGTTGTTGTTTAGTTAGTCGTTCTATCAATTGATGAGAGAATGGTGTTAATGTATCATATTGTGAGTATAGAATATTATATTTTCTCTTTAATTCTTTACATTTTGCTTCATATATGTAAGCCTTTGTTATTAGTTATATATACATTTATATTATGTCTTTCTGATGGATTGCCCTTTTTACTATTATGAAATATTCCACTTATCTCTGGTAATACTCTTTGTCTTAAAATCCATTGTACCTGTCGTCAGTATAGCAGATTCTGTCTTTTTATGCTTAATGTTTGCATGGCTTATCTTTTATCACCTATGTATTCTGAGCCTGCCTGTGTTTTTATGTTGGAACTGCATCTCTTGTAGGCAGTATATAATTACTTATCCACTTTGATAATCTTTTCATTTTAATTGGAGTGTTTATACCATTAACATTAATTGGAATTATTGATATGCCTAAAATAAGTTCTGTTTGCTTCATTTGTTATTTGTTTACTAGTTGGTTTCTCTGAAAAACTTTCTTTACCATTTCTTGTAGTAGAGGTCTGCTGGAAACAAATATTCTTTTTTCTGCAAATGTTTTTGTTTTATCTTTATGACGAAAAAATATGTCACCATTTTTTTTCATAATTTAATTGCCTATACTATGCCTCCTACCTTCAGGGCAAAGCCACAAAAAAAGAGAGGCGGTAAATGCTGATTGCTTCTTCAATTTTGACTCCCTTCTACAGTCTGCTTTTGTTTATTCTTGAGAATCCTCAAGTATGTTTTGTTCAGAATGTGTAACTGTTATCATTGTGCAGACTGGTCTGGACAGGATAGAAGAGACAAAATTCTGTTCTTTAGTTTTTATATCTCGCATAATAGAATAAGAATTTTTTCACACTTGCTACTTTTCAACATCTCTTTCAATGAAATTTATTGCAAAATGTGATTAATTGAATTGTGTACTATATGTTAATAGTAGCATAAAATGGTAAGGTAGAGTTATATATTGAAATGGAATTATTTATAAGAAATATTACTAAGTTAAAAAAGCAACTATAATTTGTTTCAAAACAAAAGCAAAAATAGAAAATGTGTAATAATTTTAATGGCATGTAGGACAAATATTTTCTCATTATTCTTCAGTTGCTCATTTTTTCTTACCGATATTGACATATTATTTTCTGTTAAATGAACTTTAAGAGGATATTGTTAAGTGACCATTGTTCCATTCTTGATACAGTATTTTTAAAAATGCATTATATATCAACACCATCTGGCTTAATATTCTTCCAGTGTCCTTTAAAATTCATGATAATGATGAAATAAGAATACATAACAGTTACAGAATTATTTTTAAATGGTAGTGTGTCAGCATCTATTTCATCTACTCTCAACTTAAGTCACAGAAATGTTAAATACATATTAACATTTTCTATTTCCCTTGCACAAATGACAGCTGCTAGTTGAACTTTCAGCTACTGTGTAGTGAGTCTTCTCATTCCCTTTGGAGAAATATGACCTCTGTGTCAACCAATGCAGTATTTAAAATGGAACAGATTTTGCTTTGTTAAAAAACAACCATAAATTTCAGTGGCTGAAAATAACAAAGGTAAATTTCCTTTTTATATCCAACATGAGTCAGCAGGGGAATCCCTGATTAATACAGTCACTCAGGGATTCAGACCTGTGGAGTTTTCACCATCTTATGACAGCTTCCATTTAAAAGACTGTCTCAGGTTTGCCATGACAGGGAAACAGCACATAGAGAGCTACACGTTGCAATCTTAAACAATTGTGCCTGGAAGTGAGACACATTATTTCTGTTCAAGTGTCATTTGTTCAATTGAGATACGTGTTTGTGACTAAATTAAATAAAACAGACAAGAATGTAGAATCCATCTATGTACCCAAAAAGAAAGAAAACACACACACACACACACACACACACACACACACGAGTGCACTCACACACACACACACATACACACACACACACACACACACGCACACACACGCCAGCACTGGTAGTAGCCTATCTACTTTTACAACTCCATTTCACATCATTGTATCCCTTACTTCCTATGATCCAGCCACTAAATCCTTCTTCTAGTTCCTGAGTATGTCAAACTCATTCTAGTGTGATGGCCTTTGCATATGTTATTTTCTCTGTTTCCGCTTCTTCTTATGGCTTCTTATTACTTGAGTCTCTGCTTAAGTATCACCTTCTAGAGGGGACTTCCTGGACAATCCTAATAAAGTTCGTAACATGTACTCCCCATTTTTCTCCATCTCTGCATCTCATTTATTTGTAATACTTTGCAGCACTTACAATTTGTAGCTATTTTGTTTGTTCATTTTCTCGTTTTTGTCATTAGTTTATAAACATCATGAAGACAGGAAGTTGTCTTTTTCAAAGTTACAGCTTATACCCAGATCTTATTACTGTTCTTTGCAATTAAAGGAACTTCAATATTGATTAGATTAAACAAACCCTCTACTATATGCATACATTTGGAAATTTGAAAATCTTTGTCCTTATTCTGTCTTCTTATCTGGTAATATAGTTTTTCTTCTTCCTATCTATGTCTATCTTTATGCTATACAGTGTATTTTATAATTTACTTCATTTTGACTCCATGTATTTCTGATAAGATTAATATATCTGATATTTTTCACTGTCTTGGTGAAAATGTTTTTGTATACATTTTTCACATGATTATGGATAATTTTGTTTCTTTCTTATTAAATACAAAATAGTAAAAAAAATTATTCCAACTTTCTTTAAGCCCTTCTTTTGCATCAGGTTTTGAACTTCCAATTTAATTTATAACTCTAAAAGAGTTTAGATCAAATATATCCTGAGTCTAGGTAGAAATTTCATAGTAGGATATACAAAGGAATGAATTCTAAGCAAAACAAAAATATCAGGTATGAATATTTCAAATAACCCCCCTATCCAAACTGATTTTGATGATTTTCTCTTTTTCTTACAAATATTATTTTGAATAATAAAATTATCTGCTGGTTGGTTATTCTAGCCCTGGTTGATCAAAGTTTGGCTTAAATGGATTTGTAGGATTTGGACCAAAGATCTTTCCAAATAGCAAGTAAATAAAGTAGGCTTCTGATTTATAGACACCCAATTAATAAATAGTTTACAAATTCTTTGAAGTCTTTTTAGGGCCTTATTTTACCAGCCTCACTGCAGTTGCTATGTTGCTGTTGGAACCTTAAAAATCAATACTCTCAGAATTTGTTCGCGTCGGCCTTTTTCTTTCTCTTCCCCCACCAGCACTACCCTTAGTCCAGGACACTTTTTACTTCCTTCTTTTCTTTAGTTTTTTTTTAATTTCTAATGCAGCAGTTAGTTCTTCTTCTAGGACATTTTATACCACTGCAAAATAAAAGCCAACATCAAACTGCCCTAAAATATTTCATGTCTTATTATTAACAGTTTACAAAACAAAAGAAGCTCAGACTCCTTAGCATGCATACAATCTGAACCTAAGGTACTTTTGTTTGGTTTATTTTCTGTTTTTAAATATGTGTCCTATGATTTCTGGAGGTTGAACATGATAATTTATAAACACTAACTATATGGCAAATGCTTTATGTATTTTAATTCTTACAGTAACTCTTTCAAGCATCATTTCTATTTTTCAAAAGAGAAAATGGATTCTCACAGAAGCGACGAAATATCCTCAACCTCCCTACTGCTAGGTGATGGTGTGTCTATGACTTGGATGCTCATTATCTTCCCTCTGACCCTTTCTGTCCCCAGGTAATATACTCACTATTTCTTTTTAAATTTTTGTTTTCCCACTTCTTCATAAATATTTCTTTTCATTTTCATTTTGGCTAGGGCTGCTTCCCTTGCATATCTTGCTATAAAATTCATACCCTCCTTGATACATGCTAACTTCATGAAGACTCCTTTTTTATTCCATGAAAAATTTGTATTTTGCTATTCCAGTTAATATAGCATTGTAGAGTGTCTCTTATCGTATATTTCCTTTCTTTTTCAATTTTCACTCCTTGGTTATTATTATGGTTTTATTGGGTCTTTATTGGCTTGACTTTAAGTGAGATTCAGACATATTGGGACATGTCTGGCCATCTTACATGACCACTGAAAGACCTTCAAGAGAAATCATCCTAAGTGAAGAAGCTCAGCACAATAAGGGTGAGCTAGTTAAAAACAAACAAACAAAAAACCCAAACAAACAAACAAGAAAAAATACAGTTTTACTCTTATGTGACTTCATTTGCCCTCCTGAGCTTGTGGATATGGGGAAATAGAGTCCATGCTCATTCTAAATTATAAGTCAGAATCACATCACATCCCATATTCGTTGGTGTTGTCATCTTTCATTCATTATATTTAGCATAATACACAGTCAGTATATGTTGATGAATAATAATGGAGGTAAAGAAGAAAAAGAGTGAATATTCAGCAATCAGGAATAGATTGGATTGCAAATCCAAGTGCCATATTCCTGAGTGGGATTGGCTTGCTTGGCTGCTTGCTAGCCTTAGTGGATTCTCTGTTCAAGGGGGATGCCTGTGAACCTTCAAATTTATTTTGATATAACTTGAAACTTATTTTAAATTAGATTCAAGGTTTGAAAGTCCACAAATTAGAGCTTCATATGGGTTAATTAGCATTTACTTTTAGAAATACCTGCATGGGACAATTAAAAGATATCACATAGTAGTATGAATTAATTCAGCTGGATTGCTGTACTTTTTTCCTAAAGTTGAAAATGTATGTTGAGAGGCAAATCATTTTTTAACATTACACAGTTTGGGAGCTGGGCTTGTATGAGAGAACTAGAGTAACATGATGACACTGGACACCCGGACAGAGGTTAAAGACATATGTGAAAAAGGACATTGGGAGAAATAAAAAGACAAATTTCCTGCTACAAAACTTTTGCTCGAAATGGCTTTGTACCGTAAATACAAAAACCAGGATCTTTTTTTTTTTTTCTATCACTACATCTCCTCCCCTGTGAGCATCTGGAACTCCACTGAGTACTTCAGTATTATAACACTGCTACTTTATGGTTAATCACATTTTTCAACCTAGTCTTAGAACCTAAGCAATATTTATAATATGATTTTTACACTCTAAAAATTTTACATGAACAAAGTGTTAAATTATACATTTGAGAGTTGGGGCGAGTTTACACAGAGCTAGAACCCACCTGACTCCTGACATTTTTCTTTCAAGTGTCTATAATTTGTAGACACTGTCTTTTCTCCATAGGCCCAGAGTAAATTATTCTTCATGCTAAATGTCCTGCTTACTTGCATGATTCAGTTCTCCATACAGTCTGTAAAACCGTACACACTTACTTATATGTCTAGGAGAGAGAAAATTACTAGTTTAAGAAAAATAGGACTTTAAAGAGTTTGAAATTCATACCATCAAATTATATGAAGAATGATTTTTGCAATGCTTTCTATTAAATGGAAAATGTTATAGTGTATAAAGGAGTTCTGTTTTACTGTTTAGGTAAAAAAACATTGAATGATTTCCTGTATCTCAAGTCTCACAATGTTCTCTGACCTTTAGTTATTTGAATAACATTATTGTTAGCACGTAAGTCTGTTTTAGCCTATTGTCAGTCATGAACTTCATGATAGGCATCTAAAACATTTATAGAATCTACAACTCTGACCAAAACACGTGTGGTCTCAAATTGAAGAGGACGGTTAATGTCAAAGCAAAATGACAGATGTCCCTCAAGCTGTTGACTTGTGCTCAAATGATGGTAGAGTCAAAGCCAGCTCAGCATTTTGTAGAGCCCTATATTTCATCCAGGCTCTGTCAACACAGCTTGATCAATGCCTTCAAAGGAAAGGCGGCGGCAAACTGCAAGCATTTGTCACTGAGCTCAGGCTTAGAGCAGTCCTGGGCAGTGTGATGGATGTCACAGGGAAGCCTCTTTGTATCTACCAGTCAAGTGCAGTTACTGTGGAAGCATTTAATGGTATAGGAGAATACTCACTGCTCACCTGCAGCTTCTGTGATTGTTCCTGGACACTGTGAATATTTTGCAATGCTAAATGATATAGCCAGCAAAGGGGAATTAGGGACACAGAGGGGAAAAGGAAAAACACATTCAATTAGACTTACCTCTATGCTTGGCATTTCCAGGGGCCATTTTCTCTTCCTTCATCATTTTACAAAGTAAAATATATACATGCATATGGTTGGATAAACAGGGATAGTGGAACAAAGTTAGGATGCAGTCCAACTTTGCCACTCACTAGATGTGAGACTTTCAGCAAGTTATCTACTTGTTCAGGTTTTATCATTCTTATCCAAAGAACGGGAATATGTTGGGCCTATTTCATAGAATTTCATGATTATTTATGTGTGTTCTAATACCTGATACATAGTAGGAAAGGCTTGATAAAGATTTAAAGATGAAAACACATGTAAAGGTATATGTGTGTATTTAAACATTTACATAGAAAGAAGGTTGGAGATTCTGTCCTACTTACTAATCTATCATATTTTGATACAAAGAAAGCCAATATAAGATTATTCTCAGCAAAATTTTTATTAATAAAATACAAATAGTCAACTCTACCAATTTCATTATATATACAAAAATAGAAAAGATTTTTTGTAGCATATTTCTTCACTGATACACAAATAATGCATTAATTAGCCCTATAGCAGCAAGAATGTCAAAACGAATGGCCTTTGTTTTATCTGGAAAGCATTAACCATGCTGCTGTACTAGACAGACTTTGCCATCCTCTTGGGGTAATTGGTTGATTTTTTAAATAATACAATATTATAATGACATTTATAAACCATAATTCTTTTAATAGATAATCTTCAGTTGCATTCAGTGGCTAAAAATGTTACTTAGTATGTACTTTTTGAGATAACTAGTTTCTTTTTTGATAAGTTAATTGGGGATGTTTGAGAATATTTTTACTTCTAAGATTCTAATTTGCTGTTAAAGGAGTAAGTGCTTATCTGTAGGACCACCCCAGCGCCTGAGGAATATTCACTTTGCAAAGATGCTAGGTCACATCAGATTCATCCCTTTCAGGAGTATTGAGGTTCCCTACTCATCCCAAGGAAGCGGTATGGAATCACAGTCTAGATGGCAGGAATCACAGTCTTTTTTGTGCGGGAATAGAAAATCCACCTCCCTCATTCTGGAATTAGCTAACTGCGATGCTGCAATGTGTAAAAGAGAAAGGGAAGAGGAGAATGAAAATATAGGAAAGAACAAGAATGTGCATGGATCCACACACACATGCACACACTGTGGAAAAGAAAGAACAGAAGATGAACACAGAAGAATAGTGGGAGTATGAATAGGCACCGATGTTTGAAATGTCCTGTTGGAATATTAGACATTCTTAACACAATGCCACCCTTTTCACTGTTCTTATCTTCTTTTGAGGAGCACATTGTCTTTAAAGGAAAACTGCTTTGGAAGTCTTCAAGCACAGCAACTTATCAGGTCCCACCTCTGAGACAGGGTGTGAGCATCCTGGGAGATGTGGTTGGATGTATAAATGGTGTATCACTTCTTCAGAGGCAGCAGCACAGGGAACCATGGGGGTGATGTGGAGGGAACTCTCCTAAAGAAGAAAATAAAGCTGTCCAGAGTTTCCACCAGACACTTCTTGTGACACGGCTATGCGCGTGAGATGATTCCAGATGTGAAGCCACTGGACAGAAAGGGCAGAGACCCCATAAAGTAGAAATGCAAGGCTAGACATGGAGGAGAGGGTCTGAAGGAGTGTCCCATGCTTAAGCAAAGTAGCTAAAATGGCTTTTGTAGTTGTCTTCTCATCTCAAGTAGGAGCAGAAAGGGGCATCTGAAGATTCTGTTCTGGTTTGGACAATGACCACAAGACGCCACAAACTGTCCTATTTCTCCCCTGTTCCTGTTGTATCCCATCCTTTCTGGGAACACAGCAGAGAGAAACTGGCCCTTTCTCTCAGACTTCTTGTGCAGGATGGATAACTTATTTTAGCTCTTTTTTTCCCCGTGATTTACAGGCTGAACCTCTGCTGAGGGTATTTTAATCCTGGGCACATATTCAATCCAGAAAACAATGAAGGACACGAGTTAGTACAGTTGGACTGCATTCCTATATGGGGGATTCCTTACATTTTAAATAAACATCTTTTATATCTCAAACTTCCATTTATTGTTTAGTTCTTGAAGTCAATTATCTTAAATAGTTTAGTGTAGCTTAGCGTTTAGTGTAAAACTCTAATTTGTTTTCTAAATATATTATCTTTATTAATTTTATATAGATGCTTAGATTCCTAATTTTTTTGTATAGAACCAAATAACTGTGAAAATAATCCTACTGATAACAGCCTAGATGTTTTTATTTTTAGATGTGACTAGTGGTCTGTGTTCTCCAGTGCAGCATCTCAGCAGGGCAGCTTTCAGGCACGAATGTCTGCTTGCATTCCAAATATCACTTCTATCTCTATGCATTCTTCCACTTTGCTGACGTGGTCCTTGGACTGATCTCTTTTCCAAAGTAATTTCCTTTCATTTTTCAACCTTTGAATAACTCACATGGGTTGGTTGTTCATTATCCATATCAAATAACTCAGTGAATTATTTGTACTTTTCCACTGGAGTATAACAAGCTATACAGCATGTGGAGAAAGGGAAGAGAGAAAATGAGACCAGTTGGCATACACAGCTCTTCTTTTGTATGAATTTCATTTTAGACATTCAACATAAGTACTAAATAGGTCAAAAGGCTGTTAATATTCAAAAATATTCCCAGTTCTTTCAGTATCTCCTGATATTTTTTACATTATGAAAGACAACTGAAGGACAGCAACTATTCACATGATTTTCCTTCTCCTCTTTTGCAATGAGTTTTTGCAGAGCTGGCCCAAGGCAAAAGAAAAAGAGTGGTAGCTTTCTTTATTAGGCTTCTGGCCTTTATCAGTGCATACTGTGTGACTTTGACAAGTTGTGTCCGTTCTCTGAATCTCAAGTTGGTTTTCTCACCTATAAAATTTGTGGGAAAATATTGTCTGTTCCTCAGGATTGCAAATTCAATGAATATGTCCTGAACTTCTACCCTGTGCTGTATCTCTGGAGATGGAGTAATGAACAAAACTTATAAAGGCCCTGATCTCAAGGTGCTTACATTGTAGTGAGGACATAGAATATAGGTAAATAAATAAGTAAAACATATAGTTCATCCAATGGTGATAAGCTCTTGGGAGAAAAAGCATTTGAGAAAGAGCAGGAAAGTGTGAGGGGTTGTGCAATGTTAAATGCCCACGTCAGGGGTAACTTCCCTGATTATGTGACTAGGGGATATTTGAGTACAGACTAAGGGAAATGGGGAAGCAAATCAGGGAGAACCCAAATGGTGAGAATTGCAAGTGAAAATGCTCTGAGATCAGAGTCTGGCTGAAGAGTTTTAGGACTAAAAAAGAACAAATGGCTGGAGTAGCCAGCAAAGGGAAGAGTTGCAGGAAAAGATCATGTGGGATTTGTAATCCAAGGCCAAACTGGGATTTTGGATTTTTATTATGAGTGAGATCAGAAGCTTTTTGAAGAATTTGAGCAGACAAGTGATTTCCTGCCCTTCCCCTCTCTCCTTTCCTTCCTTCCTTAAATTGACAAATAAAAGTTGTATACATTTATGGTGTACAATGTGATGTTTTGAAATGTATATATATTGTGAGATGGCTAAATCAAGTTAATTAACATGCATTGCTTCACATGCTTATGAATTGTTTTGTGATGAAGACACTTGAAATCTACTCTCAGTAATTTTCAAGAATATAACATTGCTAGTAACTATAGTTACCATGTTATACAGTACTTCTCTTAAATCTATTCCTCCTGTCTAACTGAAATTTTGTATCTTCTGCCTAACATTTCCCCACCCTCTGCCCTCAGTCTTTGGCAACCACCATTCTACTCCCTACTTCTATGAGTCCAACTTTTTAGATTTCACATATAAGTGAGATCATGCATCTACACCTCCTTGGTGATCCCATAGTAGCTTTAAATACCTCCTATGTGCTAATGTCCAGGCATCTTTAGTGAATTGCAGACTCATAAAGCCAACTGCAACTGCAACTTCGATGTTGAATGGACATTTTTAATGCAATATGACCAAAACTGAGCTCTTTATCTTATTCCTAAGCCTGAGCTTTCTTTATTCTTCCTAATCAATTGATGGGAACTCAGTTTTACAGTTGCTCATAGAAGACCTTGGGGTCACCCTTTTCTCCTTCTGTTGCTCATCCTCCCACAACACATTAGGAAAACGTAACTGTTCATCCCTTCTCACTACCCCCACTGCCTAAGACACCCCTCTTTTTCACCCAGTTTGTAACAATAGCCTTGTAACTTATCGTTCCACTTCTATCGTTATCCCGTCAGTCTATTTTCAATACAGTAGCCAGGGTGACTATATAAAAATATAATTCAAATTGTGTCACCTCTCTACTTAAATCCTTACTGGCTCTCCACTTCACTTACAGTAAACGTCCACATCCTTGCTCATTTGCTAGGACTTTCCTCTCCACTCTATTAGTTACAGCTCCACTGGCCTCCTTTCCTGGAGCTACTTTCCCTCCCTTGACAGCTTCTGCCCTTGGGCCTTCGTGCTGGTTCGCTATTCACTCTATCTGGAAAACTCTTTTCATATTAACTCTCTTACTTCCTTCAAGTTTTTACTCAATACATCTTTCCAAAGAAGCCTTTCGTGCCTCAGACATCCCTCTATTTACCATTACAATCTTTCTTCTTCCCACTCCTGGAAATGTTCACCCACTACTTGGCTCTACGTTTTTGAATTATAGTATTTATCACCTTTTAACATACATTGTAACTGATATATTAATTGTTTTTATTGTTTATTTTCTGTCAGCCCTTGCTAGAATGTAGGCTTCATGAAAGTAGGCTCTTTTGCTGTGTTGTTCATTGCTCAATCCCAAGCACCTGGAATGCTGCTTGGCATGTAATAACTACTCAGTAAATATGTGTTGAATGAATAAATGAACCCAGGGTACAATTAGAAAAGGACACTGTCCATAGGTGTCTTGGATGCCAAACTGACTGCATGAGAAGAGCCCAGGCAATGTGGTACTTGAAGAAAAGGCTCAGATGTGAGCTAAGAAACAGCTGGGATAGATTACCTACTCTGTCCCTTATCCCTTGAATCACCATTAGGAGACAAGTTAATTTCTTTAATTTCAGATTGTTTATTTCTGTTCAAATGAGGAAGAGCACATCTAAATTAAAAAATATGTAAAATGATAAAATGAGTGTCAGTGAAAACTCTTTACTTAGAGACCAGCTAAAATAAGCTCTCAAAATTTTATCATGTACAAATACCTTGGTGTGTATTATTGGAGGTTTAAAAAAATTTTACACAGTGTAAGAGGCAAGGAGTCAGTTAACTAGGGTCGTCTTTCCCATCCAACATTTTAAGTGTTTGCTGTGCTTTATGAAGCAACAGAAGCCAGCACCACCTAAAAGTTTTCACAAGGATATCATTAAAATACCCACTTGTTTTGGCATTAATTAATTTTGCTTTTTTCCTTTCCATCTGAAAACTAATGTTACGTGAAATATAAGCTCCCTAAAATCAGAAATTTTTGTCTATTTTGTTTATTGCTGTTTTTCCAGCACTAGAAGAGAACTTAGTACTCAGGGGAGGCACATAAATATTTGTTGAATAAACAAATGCAGAGGCAAGTACGCTAGGAGTAAGTGACCAGGGAGTTAGGAGGAGAACAGAGTGATTATCCTGGAAGCCAACTGAAGAAAGTGTTTGAAGGAGGCTGTGACCAACAGTGTCAATGCTGCTGTAGACCAGGTAAGGTGAGTACTGAAAACTGACTTTTAGATTCGACAAAATGGAAGCATGCCATGTCAGTGGTATCGTGGGAATGACTGCCGGATTGGAAAGGTTTAAAACAGAATAAGAGAAATAAAAGTAGTGATTATAGGTGACTATTTAATAGTACATATGTTTTTTAATAATAAAGTTAAAACTAAAAATTCTAATAAATATGGTTATAAAATAATTTCTGGTGGAGTGAGGACTTTAGCATTTACTATGAGTGAAATGGGAAGCCAATAAGGATTTAAGCAGAGAAGTGACACAATCTGAATTATATTTTTGTATATTTAAATTTTAAGTAAAGCCATAAATATATAGCTCTTCATCCATATTCATTTGTTAGCTTAAACATCAGTCCCTACAGCAAATGTTTCTTGACCTTTCTGGATTGGGTTGGATGTCGCTACTGTGACTACCCATAGCAGCCTGTAATTTTCCCAGCACTACAGGTAACATTTTTTTTAGCAGATCTCTATTCAATTTTTGTTTCCTTAGAAGATTCTGAGCTTTCATTGAAGTCACAATCCCATCCTGTCTTATTTACTGCTATATATACCTAACAATGAGCATAGTACCTGGCACAGAGTAGGCTCAATGAATTCTTATTAAATTTATGAATACGTGGACAAATAAATGAATGCAGTTTTGGTGCGGGGGAAGCCTATTAATTGATATATGAAATGCAGAATAAATACAAGAAAATAATTGAAATATTTGACTACATCAAAAAAAAATCTCTCATATTGCCTTTTTGTAGTCACTGCGTCCCACTTCCAACCCCCAGCAACCACCAATCTGTTCTCCATTCCCGCAGTTTTTCCTTTTCCAAGTTGTAACATAAATGGAATCATACAGTATTTAGCCTTTTGGGTGCAACTTTTTACACTTAGAAAAATGCATGGGATATTCATTCATGTTGTTGTATGTGTTTTGTTCCTTTTTATTGCTAATTAGTATTCCATTATATGAATGTACCACAGATTGCTTGTTCACTCATCAGTTGAATGACATCTAGGGTGTTCCACCTATCATCTATTACAAATAAAGTTGCTATAAACAGGCATATACAGATTTTTGTGTGTTCATAAGTTTTCATTCTTTTGGATAAATACTAAGCAGTGGAATTTCTGGGCTGTATGGTATATATATGTTTAACTTAATGAGAAACTATCAAATTATTTTCCAAAACCATTATGCAAACAATGTGTAAGCATTTCAGTTGCTCCATATCCTCATTATCACTTGGTATTGTCAACACTTTTTTAGTCATTCTAATAATTATACAGTGATTTTTTCATTGCATTTTAATTTGTATTTCCCTAATGACTAATGACGCTAAGCATCTTTTCGCATGCTTATTTGCCATCTTTGTGTCTTATTTGATAAAGTATCTGTTTAGCTTTTTTTTGCTCATTAAAAAATATGTTATTTCTTTTTTTACTGTTAAGTTTTGAAAATTCTTTATATATTCTGGACACAAGTCCTTTGTTGGGAATGTGATTTAAAAATACTTTCTTGCAGTCTGTGTCTTGTCTTTGCATTTGTTTAACAGAAATTTATAGAGCAAAAGTTTAATTTTTATAAAGTCCAATTTATTGATTTTTTTTTTCTTCATGGAAATTTTAGGTGCTGTATCTGAGAAATCTTTGCCTAACCCAATGTCAACATGCTTTCCTCTTACATTTTCTTCCAGAGGTTATGTAGTTTCATGTTTTCATTAAGTCTATGATCCATTTTGTTTTAAATTTTTTTAAGGTGGCAAGTATAAGTTAATGTTTTTTTTTCTTTTTGTTCTTTGCATATGCTCTTCCAATTTTTCTAGCAGCATTTCTTTAAAAGACTCACCTTTCCTCATCAAATTGTGTCTGCACCTTTGTAAAAAATGATTTGTAAAAAATAATTTGAATTATATTTGTGTGGACCTTCTTTTTCTCATTGCTTTTTTTGGTGAAATAAGCAAAATAATCACCTAAGAAATAGGAAGGTAGAGGAACTGTTGGAGTTGGAAAAGAAAGAAGTAAAAATTAATTTATTAATTCAACAAATTATTATTGTGCTTATTATGCAGCAGTAACTATTTTAATTTCTTAATACAATGGTAATCAAAACAGACAAAACTCCTGCCCTCATGGAATTTTCATTTTAGTATATTGAAATAGACATGTAGAAAAATGAATAATGAAAGTACATGAAATATAATCAGAATTACAGCCAACACTAAAGGCTCACTTGGGGATAGTGGTTGTGAATTTAAATTGAGAGCAGTCAGCAAAATTTTATATGCATTCTTCAGTCTCATTCAATTGCTCATACACCAGCACAGACTGCAGACTGGACAGAGATTCGTCATAACCAGGTCAGAGATTTTCCCAAGAGAATACGGTGGAGGGAGAATGTGGCAAGGGGCTTGAGAGTATATATGGGAGATTGACCGTAATGAATGGCCTTGGAGTCTCAGCCTGGTGAGGAAGAATGGAGGACAAGAGATAAATGAAGGCAGTGAAAGAAAGGCAGAGTTAATGGATTAGAAGTTCTGGTGGGTCAAAAGTTTGTTGAGGAGGAGTACGAGTAATGAGATGGAAAGACAGAAGGCAATGGACTGTGAATGAGATCCTGGAAATTGAGGATATGGATGGTGAGAGAGACCCAGTTACTGGTAATGACGAGGATGACTCTGTGAACTATTTACTGAGATGGTATAGAGGGCAGGATTAATGAGGGTCAGGAGGACAAGGAATTAAGAAGCCAAATTTGGTAATATCTTGGACATTGAAATCATAAAAATCATCACAAGCATAATGTCAGTGGATAAGATATTAAGGCGGGTAGTGTAATCTTCCAGGAATGAGGTGAAATTGGGTGGCCTGAATGTCTGTAGATGACTACATCCAAGAGGGATGTATTAGTTTCCTATTGCTGCTGTAAAAAATTGTCACAGTTCTGGAAGTCAGAATTCCCAAATCACTTTCACTGTACTAATGTCAAGATGTTAGCAGGGATGGTGCAGGGATGTTAGCAGGGATGGTCCTTCTGGCAGCTCTGAGGAGGGGACATCTATTTTTTTTATATTTTTCAGCTTTTAGTGGCTTCCTCTGTTCCTTGGCTGGTAGCCTCTTCTTTCATCTTTGAAGCATAGGTTCACTCAAATCTCTGCTTCTCTTATCACACCGCCTCCTTTTGTCAAACATCTGACTTCTGTTTATAAAGACTATGTGATTATACTAGGGTCTACCTGACCTGAATGATTCAGGGTACTCTCCCAATCTCAAGATCCTTTAACTTCATCTCAACTGCAACGTCCTTGGCATCTGAGGTACTATTCACAGGTTCTAGGGATTAGGCCCTGAATATCTTGAGGGGCAATATTAAGTTCACCACATGATGGTATAACCTGAAGGGATGAGCTTCAAAGAAGCCTGGAAGTATCGTAGAAGAGAAATTTAATGGTCTGGAAGCAGTAATGAGGAGTAAGGAGGACATTCATTCCTACTCCAGAAAGGAATAGGAGAGAAAAGACTCCACAAGAGGGATTGGGGAGAATCAGAGGCACCAGGAAATTGTTAAGGCTCCACTAGAGCAAAGAGGTAGAGGGAACTTTCAGAAAAGAGGTTAAGGATAGAGGAGATTTTGCTGATGACCTACCTTGAACTTTGAGGAAAGTGTTTGGGCTGGTCCGGGAGAGGGAAGGCATGATATTGGGGCAGATTTGAAAATAAACTCTACTTTTTGTGGTTTTAAAAACCCTGCTGTCATGGAGCACCAGGCTAACATATTTTTTTTCCTTATTGGCACCTTAGTGTTTTTGTCTGAGTGTGTCTATATTTTCCTCCATATCTTTAAAGTCCAATAGTAGCCTTCCTAGATATGGGTTGGGGTTTACTACCCTGGGTCTTATTTTCCAAGTACTCAGTGTGCCTATTCAATATGTAGATACAAGTGGTTTTATTCCAGAAAAAATTTTTTGTACTGTACTTAAAATTTTTGTTTTGTTTAATTATTTTGTTTTTCTTCTTTTTATTTTATTTTATTTATTTTTTTAGAGACATTCTCACTATGTTGCCCAGGTTGGCCTTAAACTCCTGAGCTCAAGCAATCCTCCCTCCTCAGCCTCCTGAGTAGCTGGGACTATAGGTGTGTGCCACTGAGCAAGCTTTTTTTTTCCTTCTTTGATGAGTTGAACTTTCTTTGCATGTCTTTTGTGTCTTTCATTTTCTTGAAAATCGTTTTTATCTTTATTTTTATCTCCTTATTTTTCCTTTTCCTCTTCTTTCTTCTATTTCCCTTACAGTACTTTATATCTATACATTCTTGTGTTTCTTCAAATTTACTCATTTTCAATTTTTTAAATTGTCTTCTTTTATTCATGAGTTCTGATAGATTTTCAAAATGTTATAGCCTTCTGTTGACTAGTTATTTTATCTGAGATTTTCTAATTTTGATTTATACTGTTCTTTCAGACTTTTGATAATTTTCTTAATTTTTATCCCTTTTTGAAAAAATATGGTAGTTTCATTTTCTTTGAAGTCATATTTTTCTTAGCGTGTGTTCATTTTCTGCTGGAAAATCATTTGGATTATTTTCATATTTATTTTTACAGTATCTTTATATGAGATTTGATTGTGATCTTGTTTATTTATTTCACAAGCTTAGATGACATAGGAGTTCCTGGATTATTAGAAGCAGGTTTCTGTATTATGGGAGGCATGCAGGGGCTAAGGTAGTTTTTCCACCTTATAGCTCAAAAGTTTATCTGTCTTATCTGTCATCTGTCTATCTATCTATCCATTTTAGCCCCATCTCTCAGAGCTTAGCCTATCTAATTTGGGTAGGTTTCCTGCCTCTGTCTCTACTCTCCAGAGCTCTATCAACCTTGCTTTTTGGTCTCCTTGTTGAACATTCTCCTTTGCTGTTACAGTACTCTCTGCTCTGCTGTTTTCCTCTCCCGGCAGATATCTGAGCTTTCTCTCTACCTCAGATCCCCAGTGTTCTCACCTTCCTAAAGTGATTTCTGTTCCTTGCAGTTTTACTTCAGAGTGGATCTTTCCTTCTAAAGAGGAGGATTATTGGCTTTTTTTTTTTTTTTTTTGCATTCCACCAGTGATTTGGCCACTTCCATACCATGAAAATTTCTTGTGGCCCTCTTAGTGGTGTCCTGGAGTCTTTGTGCACAAACCTCTAATTTGGAGCCTAGGAAGATTTCTTCAAATTTCATTGGTTGCTCTCAAATATACTCATGTTCTGTTCAGTGTTGTGCCATCCTCTTTTTATGAGGGTGAGTATTCATTGGTGGCTATTGAGTTCTGTGGCTCATAATTTCCTTCTACACTTTTCTCTTTAACATTAGCACTGTATAGCCATTGGTGCCACAGGAGCTGTGCTGTTGTTGGTATTTTGGCCCCACTTGAATGTTCATGAGGGCTCCTTATTACCTAGTTTTATCGGAAATGTCATCATTAGTTGTTTTTTTCCCCTTCAAGTCCTTAAATATTGTTTGAGTACTTTCTGTATAAGAGGATTTGAGAATATCATTAAACATTTACTATACTCTTTTCACTGCCTTCAAATTGCCTCCAGGAGTCTATCTCTTGATCTCTCCTATAAAGCTTGTCTTTGTGTGTGTGTGTGTGTGTGTGTGTGTGTGTGTGTGTGTGTGTGTTTCCTATAAACTTGAAGGAACTTCTCATTGTTTCCAATGTTCTGAATTTCATGATGGCACAGCTGTGGCTAAGTCTGTTTTTACACTTCTACTGGGTACTTTGTGGAATCTATCAAACTTGACACTCATGTCTTTATGTACTTTTAAATGTCTCAAATGATTTAACTTGTTTCCTTCCCTCTATTTTCTCTTTCTGGAATATCTATTATTTGTATATTGAATCTGCTGGAGATCTATTATATTTTTATTTTACTCTTCTATTTTCCATGTTTTTGTTTTTTTGGAATACTAGTAAGGAAATTTTCTCAACTCCTTCCAAATCATTCACTGAGTTTTTCATGTCTACTGTTCATTTTGTAAACCATGACAGGTATTATTTTTTGCTTTCTGAATGCTGTGTTATATGGCATCATGTTCTGGTTCATGGATGCAAGGACTTAACTCTGATAATATTAATTACAGTTAGGATTTATTATTATTACTTTTAAAGTTTTTTTTCTCCTTAATTAGATCTATTTTTTTTTAGTCCAAATTGCTTCCTTCTGTTTTGTCTGCTTCCTGTCTGGTTTTGAGTTTAAGGGCTTTCCTAAAGTTTCTGGTAATCCTTGGCTTAGAGTTGGAGCAAGAAAAAGCTGATTGAAAGCTCTAAGAGTAAGGGTGGGGCTTACCAATTTTTAACTTTATTGTGGGATATTTCTTTGTGAAATGCTTGATGTTTGTATATCAGATTATTTCCCTGTTCAGAGTGCCCAAAGATTGTTTTTATTTACTTGCCTGGATTATATGTATTTAGCCGAGGGAGTTTTGGGAGCAGAAAGAGAATAGAGTGAGGCTTTCCATATTCACTATATTGACTTTTACTTAATCCCTCTGTATGTATACAATCTTTTGAGGTAGGAGACTTTGGATATTATCTCAAAAAATGTACACTCGAAAATGCAAATGCAATCTACAATGAGATAACACTTTGTATCTACTACAATGGCCATAATGAAAAAGACACATGATATGTATGTGGAGAAATTGGAAAACTCAGACATTTCTGGTGGGAATGTGAAATGATGCAGCCAGTTTTCAAAACAGCATGTTAGTTCCTTGAAAGGGTAAACAAAGAATTATCATATGTCCCAGCAATTCTACTAGGTACGTGCCCAAGAGAGATGAAAACATATACGCACATAAGAACTTGTACACAAGTGTTCATAGCAGTATTATTCATAGTAGCAAAAAAGTAAAAACAATCCAAATGTCCAAATATCCACTAATGGAAGAATAGGTAACCCAAATGTAATATATACATACAATGGAATAAAAAGGAATGAAGTACTGTTCCAGTCTACAACATGAATGAACCTTAAAAGCATTATGGTAAGTGAAAAAAGACAGTCATAAAAGGGCACATATTGTATCAATCAATTTATCTGAAGTGTTCAGAATAGATAAATCCACAGAAACAGAAAATAGATTAATGATTTCCTAGGGCTGGGAGGGATGGAGGATTGGTGGGTGATAGCTAATAGGTATGGGGTTAAAATTGGTTGTGGTAATAGTTTGTACAACTTTGTGGAAATGCTATAAACCATTGCATTATATACTTTAAGTGGGTGAATTGTATGATGTGTGAATTATATTTCAATAAAGCTGTTAGAAAAATATACCTATAGTCTTCTGCCAATGCGAGAGAGAAATAGCAATTCAGAAACTTTGAAACAAAGAAGGAAATTTGAGTCTTTTGCTTTTTAAACAGGATTTTAGACAACTCTTATATTTTTTGTGCCACATTTAATCCATTTCCAAAAATACCTTATTCCTTATACCTACCAGTTCCTCAGGTGTTTAGGGATCTATGTTTAAATATGGTTGCTTTTTCAACTTTTTATACTACTAGTTTAAGATTAAGCTTCTTCAATATGTTAAATTAGTTAACATTTTTCAATCTGTTTTCTAGCTTCTAAAATATTGCTGCTCTGTTTTGTTTTCACTGTTTGTTATAATGGGTTTATTCTTAAAAGATACTTCCCTGAAGTTTTAATCAAATTTTAGGATGAAGTAAAAATAAATGCATGTGTTTATTCAGAAGTTTTTATCTGAAAGTCAATAGTCCACATTTGTTTGCTTTTTAAAATTCTTATTAGAAGGAAGTTTGGATTCTTAAAATTCATCTGCTTTTATTAATATATCTGCAGAGACTGTGATATGTCTTCGGTTATCATGAGTGGTGTTGGCAGTTTACAAGTAGAGCAGTCAGGCAAGATGGCTTAGAGGATTTTTTTCTTTTTTCTCCCTTTTTGTAAGATTTGGCTAGACAGTTAAACCAGAACTGAGTTATAATTGGATATATTTCAAGACATTGTTTGGGGGTTAATATAAAAACATAAATCATTAGCTAATTTACTGAAAAGAAACACTTAAAATTACCTTTTTAATTGACTTGAAAAATCTAGGCAAGCTACACTTACATACATATTAATAAGTTTAGATACTGGGTTTTTGATTTTATTAAGAAATGTTCTTTTCTTCTGGTTAGCACTAAAATTCCTTTTTTCTTAACTGTATGCCTTATAAAATTTATTCTGACATGCACTATGTTGTGTACAAAAATTTTTCATTTATATTTTAAAAGATCATGACTGCAATTTTTAGGACTTTCTACATGCTCAGGTTGAGAAGTTTTCCTGGTCTTGATTTGTGATAGTGCACAATAGAGTAGAGAGCTAAGATAAGTACCCAGATTGTGTTTCTGTATTCTGTGCCTCTATTTTGTGACTATTTTGTCCTCAAAATATTTTTGCCCTGGTTCACATATATAGTTCCCTCAATTACTGGTATTTATAGACACCCACCCCACATATCACTATCTACATATTTTCTGTCAGTTCATAATTCATGTATTCTAGTTCCAGAATTGGCTAATTTTAGAATGAAAGATCCAACAGATTCTTTTGTAACAGCTAAAATTCTCAATTTCCTTCCTTAAAATCTATTAGATAACGAGTAAAAAGCAACTTAAAAAGTTAAATACAAATTCAATTTGAGGGAAATATATCAAGTAGAAAAACTTATGCAAGCTTTTGTAGTTACATTTTAGAAAGGACACAAAGAGTAGTATTATAAAGTTTAGGAAAGATTAAGTGCTATTGAAAAACCTTTAAGATAAAGTTGTAAAGTTAAGAATAGAGATTATTTATATGTAAGGCTCACAGAAGGGATGGATTAATGATTCTTTTTATATTTGCTACAAGAATAAAGTCTCTCTCTAGAATGGCTTTTATGTACTTAGAACAAATAATGAAGCTCATTTTGATGTAACACAAAATCTATATTTGCAATTGATTACCATTTTGCTGTCATTTGGGAAAAATTTTTCATTTGGGTTCCAAAAAACTTGAATAATGTTTGTTTAGTAACCACCTTTTGTAGTTATTTTTTGTTGTTTCTATATGTCTCTAGATATACATGATGACGTTTCATGGAAAAAAATTATTCTGAGCAAATGAAACCTCTGCCCAGAAGAGCCTGAGATCGACTTTTGTGCATATTAATATATGAACAATTAAATTTCATGGTTCAGTATGTAACCTGATCTCTGTGTGGTACAGAAAGAGGCTACTTCTCCAAGGACAGCATCAAACATGTAGTCAGGTGCTTAGTGGAGGATACTTTCCTGAACCATATAGATTAGGGTGCCAAGTGGACCTCTTGTCTTACCTTCTGTAGTAAATTTACTTTCATAAATCACAATTTTGGGTCTTAGACATGTATAAAACACTTGTGATGCTTATAGCTGCTATGTGAAAGGATGGATATTAATAATAGCATATCCAAATTACCTCTTTATTAAATTCTCTTATTAAAATAAGAATTATTTTCTTAAAGATGTATTACTATCATTATTATTATTGTTATTATGTTATGATTTGTAGCTCACATACATATGGTCTTAACTTATTGTTATGGGTACTTTGTCAAATTTAACACAATAATCTATGGACCTGGAATTCTACAAGTTTCCATGTTTCTCCAGTTAACCTCAAAAGAAATTTGAAGCAATATTTGTTGAGTGTCCCCCTTGTGTATATAGCATTCTACTTGGTTCTGTAAAAAGACAGAATCCAACTGAGAAATATAATTTTTCAAAAAGCAAAAATCAAAACTGGCAAGTAGTGCCAAACTATGTGGTTGTGATTCAAAAAGTTAAGACATTCAGAGAAGGGGGAGATCAAAACAGCATGTGAGGGAAAAGTAGAGAATGATGTGAGGAAATGTTGAAAATTTGGACAGCTAGCACTGGAAGAGGTAGAAGATCACAAAGGAAGGAGTTTCAGGAGAGGAGACGAAAAGCAGGGAGGAAGTTATCAGAAATTGAGCATAGTAAAGGCAGGGCACACTGGGACAGAGAAAAACTGACCAAAATAAAATTGTAGACTCTATGTTTAGCAGGACACACTAGATCATACAAGATAACCATGATTTGAATATAATATTATGTTTGTGGATAGCAGGAAAATGGCTTGAATGTGACAATGGTATTCTCTACACAAGTGAAGTTTTACTCTGCTGCATAACGCATGAAAGTGGGAGGTTTCATAATCTATAGCTGATTATCATGGATCTATCATATTCCAGCAGTTTCATCTTTTCCTTCCCAGAAATTTAGAGAGTATACAGTTTGCTATGTTTTTGCTGTACTGAGAATCAGGTCCAAAGCCATGGAGTTGGAGCTCAGGAACTTGGAGTTCTCAGAAACTACATCTTTTCCTCCAAGTTAATGCATTATCTTCGATAAGGTTATTGAAGACACCTCAACTCTTCCTTTTGGATAATTTCTTAAACTGCTTTCAGAAAGTCTTTTAATCTGTTATTCAAACAGACTTCTGGAAGGTCCTTTGGACTAGTTTGCCAGGCATTTCTGCACATGGTTGAATTCTAATGTGATGTTGGCAAATCTTGGTGGTCTTTTTACTGGTGGTTGGAATGGTGGTTAGATAATGAAAACCTTTAGCTAGGCTGAAAAGTTTGATCATGATAATTTAAAAAGATATATTAAAATTTTATATAAGCATCTAATATGAGTCATTGCTGACATAAGTAAGCAGCACTAATATATAGGATTGGAGACAGTGAAAAGTCCTGGGGAATTATTGATATGGCTGTTGAAATCACCGTGACGGTGACAGAGAACTTTGCAAAGATGCTTATATGCTGGGTACTAAACTCAGCTGAGAAGGTATAAATGGATCTGTGTGGTAGTAGATAAATAAAATGATGACCAGAAAGTAGGAGAATAGCAGACAATGGATGAATAGTTGTAGTGGTAATATTGGCCTACTAAATGGAGGTCAGTGGGAAAAAAAGCATTAGGAAAGAGAGCAATGAATGGGTCATGGATCATCAAATCTTAAGTTCAGTGAATTTAAAGAAATAAAGAGAAATAAAAACTCTTTAGAAAAAAAAGGCACTTATCGAAAGAGGTGAAGGGACACAATGTAGCACATTGAGGATGAAGGCTGTCAATGAAGGTGAAAGGGAGAAAAATTGTAGATGAAACTAGGCAAGAATATGATAGGTGGAAAATTTGGACTGAGTTATTAGTGGTGAGATGTTAGTACTCAAAGGAGAAAAATAGGAGGATGGGAATTAGAGTGAGAAAGGTGATGATGAGATGATTATTTGAGGACTGGGACCACAACAATTGAGAGCAAAGGGGCCAATTTCTGAGAGATAGTATGAAATCTGTGTGTAAGTGCACAAATAGTAAGACTCTCATGGATGTGCGGTCACACGGCTACGAGTCATGAGAGGGCCCTGATCTTTGATGGCTGTGTAGAGATGTAGGTCTGTGTTCATAATGCAGTGAGATTCCATGACGTCTAGAGAGTAGGTTTCCTATTGAAATGGAAATAGTTTCTAATATATTTCTTCTAGAAAATGTTCTCTTTGCTTTTGTTTATGAAGATATGCTTATGAATTTAATTTAATTTGCAACATCGTTTCTTGTTTTCTCCATGAGTAAGCCTTCCTATTATGACTTCATTTATGATTGAAAAATACGGTGTAAACTATCTTTTAATAATACATGCCTTATTGATTTCATTCATTATAATAATTTGTTGCTGAAATTGAAATGACTAGTGAACATAAAAATATTAGCTCTAGCTTTCCCACTGCAGTAGCTGTGACTGTGGACCCCAAACCATAAGCTGAACTCTTGGGATAGAAATACATAACTATTTCATTTTTCTTATAGTAAACATTTACTATTGTTCACAAGAGCTGCAATTCTGATGCAGGAATGTGCCCCGCTGTGATCCAATTCCATATTCATTAAATCCAGGTACCCCCTAAATTGTTACAAGGCTTTTTCAATCACCCTTTTCAAAAGCAGAGAGCACAATATTTACAGTGCTGATTACTAACATTCCATCAGAGTGCGAGTATAAATGTTCATACCTCTTTGCCTTACCTATGCTTGCATTAATAATTTAAGTAGCCCACAATCATTAATAATTCAGTTCTCAAATAATATTCATATGTAATCTCCAAAAATATAAACCACACAATAAAATAAAATAAATGCTCCCAAATTATTTCCATTTCTCCTCCAAGATTACCAAGCCTATAGATGTAAAAGCAAAAAGAAAAAATAATAATATAATATAATAAAAATATGACTATATTAATTAACATTAAGATTATATTAAATAACATATTACTATTCATATACTTATAGTAAATATATTTACTAAATCATAAAATGTCCAGAAAAATATTTTATGAATTATTTAGAAAAGATGATAGTAGCCTAGTGCCCAATGAATCTATGAGAAATTATTCAATGGCTAAGATGAACAGTTTTACATTATACTTTTTTTCACATTTTCCTTAATAACTATGTTAGAAAATAATACTCATTTTCTCTGTTTTGTGAGATATTTCTACTATAAATTATTATATCCATTTTTATCTGCTTATTAAAATGGTCAAATATCTATTATAAGTTACCAGATTCATTGATAAATTATGACTCTATCCAGTTGTTTGTTATATTTTAAAATACATTAGGTTTCTACATACTGTTTCTCTATCAATCCATATTGGCAAAGTAATTATTGTATAACATTTTAGAAGGAACATTACACTTGGTATGGTAATCCACAGAAGTGGAGTGTGAATTTTGATTTGTTTCTAATATTTTTACTAGTTACTGTAGTTACCATGTCGCCATTACTTAAATCTTAGATAATCATCTTACCTTATGTAAATGAATAAGTTTTTTACAGAGATCAATTACTTAATAAATTTTGACTGTGAATTGCATATGGAATCTTTTACATGAATTTAGCTAAGTTGATAAAATAATTTCTACAAAGCTTTTTTAGTTTCCAGCTCTGAATTTGTAGTTGAATATGGAATACAGTCTATTGATTTATTGTGAACTAAACTCTATCATCCCCCAAATTTATATGTTGATATCCTAACCCCAAATGTGACTATATTTGAAGAGAGGGTTTTTAGGGAGCAATTAAGCTTATGAGGTCATTAGGGTGAGGCCCTAATAGGATTGGTGGCCTAATAAAAAGAGGAGACAGCTTTGTCTCTGCACATGTTCAGAGAAAAAATCATGTGAGCACTGCAGCAAGAAGGTGGCCATCTGCTAGCCAGGAAAAGAGCCCTCACTAGAAACCATTCTCCAGAACTGCAAGATATAAATTACTGTTGTTTAAACCACCTGGCCTGTGGTATTTTGTTATGGCAGCCTAAGAAGATTAATATATGACCTATGCCCAATAGTCTCAAGATTATGTAGGGTAAAGGGAGTGATTTGCATTATATAGCCAACACAGATTGAAATAAAATTGACAATGAAAATAGTATTTCAGTTTTGAAATCTTCCAGCAATTTAGATTATTGATCTTATTATAAATTTTTATGCCTGATTTACATTTAAGTGATGCATTTCAATAAGTTGCTATTATAATCCCTGCAAAAATGTACATTGCTTATAATAATACAGGCATACAGGAATAATATTTAAAATATTTAACAACCTGTGTGGCATGAGAGTCAGAGAATTACAACAGACACTCAAGGAATCAGAACAGAAAATGGCTACGATGTTAAGGTTACTTGTTAGGTAGCAAGTCTGCCTACACGTACATTAGTATGTTTTTAAAAGATGAATGATAATAACAATAGTTGATACAGTATGTCTTCTGAGAAATTTCTTTGAAACAATTTTGTAATTCTTTTCTTTCTTCTATAAATGGTTTGTGTAAAACCTGAATTAGCTTTAGAATATAATGCAGTATATAAGTTATGACCAACATAAGTTTGAGATTAGGTATCTCTGTAAAAATTAACAGTGTTCTTATTAAGTAAAATGCTAAATTCCAAGTCTCACATTACTGGCTGCATCTGTTATCTCTTAATTTTCAAAGTTTTCTTTTTTTATATTACTCTCTTGCCTCTGGAATAGAGACTAATTGCTTTTCTAGGCTTGATTTTTGACTTCTTTCTTAATTGAAGTAAGGCTTATTTTAAGAACTTTTACATAATCATATGATTTTCTGTTAGAAGAAATTTGGAAGTCATCCATTCCCACCTCCTATACCACTGGGGTGTGTTGGATTCTGCTATGTGGAAAGTGAGAATTGGAAGGCCCTGTGGAATCCATTCAGTGCAAATCCTGCTTCTCCCCATGCACCCATTTTAAAGGCAGATAAACTCCCTTTCCACATAATACTTTTAGGAAAGGCAGTTGCTACTCTGTACAGATCTTTTTTTTTTTCTTTTTAAATTTCTAATGAGTATAAATGAAATTAGGTTGAAAAAACATTCAAAAAGATGTTAGACTCAAAATTTTAATTGCTTCATGAAAAGACTGAATTTTATATTCATTCCCAAATTGCTGACTTTTTTAAACCTTTATTAGCTTTCAATTCCACAAAACTTGAATTATTATTATGACTATATCCTTTTTCAAAGAGGCATTGTTTTTTCTTCTTAAGGTAAACTGTTGATCCTTTAACATATGGATTCTTGAAATAAATCAGCGTATGGGCCTTGGTTTTGATGTTCTTGATTGCATGCTAGGCTGGGAAATAGCATAGCACTTTCCTCACATTTTTAAATTTCTGTGAGGTGAGACCTCTTATTTGTAAAGTGGTGTTAACAGTATCAGCCGCCTAGGGTTTCTGTAAGGATAAACGAGTTAAAGACACATATTGAGGGTTTATCACATGGTAGGTATTTTAGAGAAAAAATGATTCTAACTATGCCACATTCTATCTTCTTCCACTGTTACTTCTGATGTGATATCACAGTGACAGAAAGCAAATGGCAGCAAAGAGGTTAATGTGTTGTACTAGCTTGTAACTCACTAACATTTCAAACTAAAGCCATTCAATTATTTTCTTAGATTATTATGTGATACTTTTCAACTACTTCCAGCTCTCTTTGCCTTGACCAAGAGGTCCTCAAAAGATGACTATGAATGACCATAGCATGAATAAATCCTTATTGGAATAAAATTTTAGTCTGTGAATATTGACCACAGACCATTATTTTAGTGCCTTATGCATACAAAATAAATAAAATACTCTATCCTTAAAAAAACTTATGGTTTAGTTCCTAGCTATTCACATATTACTTTACCCAGTTGGAGTCAGTATGAAGTGGGAATTGAGGTAAAACCCTGCTCTGGCATGACTGTGAAGCCACATTGTAAGTATATTAACAACACTTGGCTCAGATCCATTTGCTCTGATGCATTATGAGTGACTCAATCTAATTGAAAATCACAACCAGACATTGTTATTAGATAAAGTTATGAAATGATTTGCTGTAGCAGCAGGGACTTATAAGTCTTGTGTGTAACATAAAATTTTAATGAAATGAGCATTTAAACATTATCATTACAGTATATCACGTAGTCAATGATCAAAACATTAAACTAATAATAAGGTAAGATAAATGACAACCAAAGAAAGCAAATGAGCTTAAATTTTACTGAAAACAAATTGTAACATAAAATAAGTAAATATGTTTGGTAATGACTACATAGTGCACACCATTGAAGAATTAATATCTTCACTTCTTCACTCAAGAAGCAGAAAATAAGGCAAATATTTTAAAATAGGGCATGATTTTTCCCGCCATAGACTCTGATATGCTTGAAAATTAAATGCCAATGAGAGATCCAAAGAATATTTTTTGAGGTGTATTGGGCAAGTGTGGTAGATGTCCCAACATCCATCCCATTCCAACTGGTTAGTGTCTAACCACTGTCATCTCATTCTTCTGGTCAGTGATCTGTTTAGGTGTGGAAACAAGTTTGCTCCACGAGAATTTAAGCTAAATGAGGGCAGGATTTTTGTGCACTGATGATTTCTAGGACTCAGAACAATGACAGGCCTGGGGTAGATAATAAATAATTGTTGAAGAAAAAGTGAGGAACAGACAGAAAAAGAAAAAAAGGAGAAGAAGGGAGGAAGGTAAGAAGGAAGGGAAGGAGGGAGTGATAAAATAAGGAAGGCAGAAAAGAAAGAAAGGTGGAATAAAGGGAGGAAGGAAGAAAAAGATAAAAGGGAAGGAAGGAAGGGCAGAGAGTGACACAAGGGGAGAGGATGGCTTGGTCTTCCTGAAATCAATCAATCCCTCTCTGTCAGTCTCTCCATACTGAACTTGAGCAAGGATCATTATTCTTATTGCCTCCGGAAGCCATTCTAAGACCATAAAGACAACCAAGCATAAGATGGAATTGATTCTGTGTATGACAGAGAGATGGAAAGAACCTGAGTTCTTGGTAACAAAGTTGAACATTTTAATTAACCAAGCCTGAAGGCAATTCTACCTCTGAATTTATTATGTGGCAAAATACATTTTATCTCATTTAAGCTGTGTTGAGTCAGAAGTTCCATTTCTTACAGCTGAACACTTTCTAACAAATAAAATCTGGATTCCAGAGTTAGGAGGCAGATGACTCAAGCTAAGAACCAACCATTTTACCAGTTGGAACCTGGTGCGGGTCCCTGTTAAGTGGTTCTTTGTAATCGGTATTAACAATAGCAACAAAGTAGTATTCCCTGGCGCTATGTGTCAAGCCCTGTGCTAATGTTTTACATGAACCAGATTCCTATGCTAGCCTTACTAGGTGGGTGTTGTTATATTATTGCCAGTTTGCAAATGCAGAATTTGAGACTTCAGGAAGTTTAGGAATTTTTGTAAGCTACACGGTGATTGAGGGGGTTGATCTAGGATATTAATCCATGTCTATTGGACTCTAGAGCTCAAGCTTTGTACCCCTAGACTACACTCTCATGGTTCTTATTTTGGCCTGCTTTTTAGAGATTTCCCTTTTCAATTCATGTGCTCTACCTAGAACAATAAAAGGTAAGGCGCATCTCTCCACATAATCCTCAATTCCCCACTCTCCCTGACAGTTATAATGTATATGCTTAATTACTCAAAATTTTTAGCTTTTCCACTTACTATGGGTACATGAACTAGAGAGAACAAAATGGCAATTCAACATATATCCATACAATATCATTGATTTGGAAAAGTTGATATAAAGAAAATGTTCAAAATTAAAGAAGCAAAGATAAAGGAACTCTCCAAATCAAACAGAATGATATGGTGGTCAGTCCTGTAAGATACATTTTTTTTTTTAAGGTGCACAGTTTTTGTCTGCTGCTTGGAAAGTAAAAAGAATGCAGAGATTAAAAATAGTCTTGCTAAGCAAAATATGTACACTTAGTTTTTCTAAAAATGTAATAAATGGTTTTTGAATAGGGAATAACAGTAAACTAAGGATCAGTATTTATTCACAATAACTGTTTCCAGCGCTCAATATTTTCATTTTGATTGCCATTCGTTTGAGTCATTACTTGATTTCTGTGAATAATAAATGTATTGCTACATGCTAATATTAATAAAGAATTTCTCTTAGGTAACCATGTATGCAAAAGTCCCCTTGAATCAATTTCTTATTCCAAAAAGATATTTATACCACTTGGGAGATCTATGGAAAAACGCTGAACCTGCTCTGATGATAATTTCTTGAATCTCTCTATTTTTACTGCAATGTTAGCTGTCCTTTCTATACTATTTTGCAATACTTCTAGGACCTCAGACACACTGAATTTGTTATTAGCCCCAACATTCTTTAGTCTCTTTCCTTGATAATTTCATCAAGAATGCATTTGCTTTTTATAGTGCTAAAATTCTATTTTTCCATTTTTTCTGGTAACATATACTGCTAACCTACTAGGTAACACAAAAGGCATGGTAAGAAATTTAGAGACGAATAAGACTTAATTCCTTTCCTCAAATGGTTCCTAGATTGTGAGGGAGATAGACACATTACTAGAGATTGAAAATATGTCCTATAGGACAGCTAGATAAGAAAAGAGTGTTGAAGAAACCCAAAGAACACCTAAATCTGCCTAGAGAAACTGGGAAAAATCATACTTATGTAGATAGTAAGTAGATAAGTAGAACCTTAAAAATGAATAGAAGTTTGGCATATACTGGAAGAAAGGACTGGCATCTGGGACAGATGGACCAACATGTGAAAAAGCATAAGGGAGGTCAAGGAGATGTGGAAGTCTTCAAGGATGTTGCATCACAATAAATTAATCCTCACACTGGTCCTATGAGATCTTGTAATTATTCTCATAGTAGTATTGATGAAGAAACTAAGTTTTGTCAAATTTAAGACATTATCATTTGCTAAATTCTTTCTTGCTCACTCTTCTTTAAATCTTTGTTTATAAACTTACTGTATCAAACCTATAAGGGAGACAGCCTCTCACAATTACTCAGAAAATGTCAATTGAATAAATATATGATCAATGGAAGAAATGACTGTCTTTTTTTTTTTTTTTTTTTTGAGACAGAGTTTCACTCTGTTGCCCTGGCTAGAGTGCTATGGCATCAGCCTAACTCACAGCAACCTCAAACTCCTGGGCTCAAGCAATCCTTTTGCCTCAGCCTCCCAAGTAGCTGGAACTACAGGCATACATCACCATACTCGACTAATTTTTTTCTATATATTTTTAGTTGTCCAGCTAATTTCTATTTTTAGTGGAGACGGGGTCTTGCTCTTGCTCAGGCTGGCCTTGAACTTCTGAGGTCAAACAATCCTCCTGCCTCAGCCTCCCAGAGTGCTAGGATAACAGGCGTGAGCCACCACGCCCGGCCGTCATTTTTTTA